>APFE030730972.1:0-11413 GCA_000404065.3 Pinus taeda
TTTACAGCTTGATTGTGAACAATCCTATAACAAAAGCATCAACATATAAGGCCTACAACATATCACCACCGCTACTAGTCTTGTAGCGATATTATACAAAATGGTGGACTAAAAATAGAGCATAAATGATGTTGTGCTGCATGTACCAGGCTTTCATTCATAAACAGTGCCACTGATATTATATCTTTACTGCATAGGATACTATCCTTGATAGCTACAGATCTTCACACTTCCAGGACAACCCCATCATTACTCAATATACGAATATGGTCCATACAAGAATTGTTTTGTTAACAAGGCTTCTTAGTTTTATTCCAGAGATAATAGTAATACATGTCCAACAGTAACTAATCTCAACATTTCCTTATACATATTCATCAGCAAAAACAAGCCGTGTCCTTGATCTGAATGTTTCAACCTCTGACAGGTTCACCACAACATTCAGCCAATGATGTGTATTAGTGATACAACTTAACAACAAGAGCAGAACCCTTTTCTACTTATTAATGATTCCATGAAAACTTCTACACTCAATCAATTTTTAACCTAAATCTTAGACATATCTTCATAAAATTGTCCTAATTAAGTTGTCACTTATATGATCTCAAAATGACTTTCCATCAAGCTCATACCTTTTATCTTGGAGATGTTCCATTCTTAGCTTTAAATGATTTCAATAATTCAAGAGAGAGAAGGTCAAGTATATTTGACAACCAAGAGCCACATTCCACAATATGATAAGGCATTTGACCTTGAAGAAAATGATACTATAATTTGATATCAAGGTCAGAGATAGGATAATGTTGTCAAGGCATCAAATATGAGATGTAATAGAATTCCTTACATTTCTATTTGCTTCGACTTCAATCTTCAAATCTGAACCTCTTAGCAAAAAATATGGCTGCCTTACTTACTAACAAGAAAACTTAATAGGTCAAGCTTTTAAGCATAGCCCAGAATTCTTGTGAGGAAGTTAACTGTTGATTTCAATGAGCCGATATACCTTCAAGAAGAGCATCAATCAAATGTTGCTAGGATTACATCATCATTAGAGATCAAGATTCTTAAATCAAGTTCAGAGCAAGGTCACTCAGAACCTTGGAGTTGGTATTAAGGATAAAGGACGTATTGCCTTGAGATATCAAGTGATCAATACAGCTCCCATAATGACTTCATAGACCTGAAAGATTATGTTGATAACATATATATACATATATCCCCAAAAAAACAGCTACAAAATTTAGAGCAATACAACCATTGATTATTTAATATTGCTCCTTGATCTGAAAAATTTCCTAGAAAGTATGCCACATAGGATAATCAAGGTTGATCCTTATATTCATAATTATCCACAAACTCTCAGCAAATATCTAGTACTCATGCTCAAATTGGGTTGTCTTCAATATACCCATTAACAACTCAGCTTTAAATGCTCAGTGATATGCAATGAAGAAAAAAGGGATGAGATGGATGTGAAACCATAGCTATCATCTGAAACATTCCAGGGATCTAAGAATCTCAAAGAGAAATTATTGTTTTAAGAATGATATAGTCCTCTGAAATGAGGGTCGTAATACTTCAATCAAACATCTACAAAGGTTCATCCCATCTCCCAGGACCATAGAAGATTTCAATCTTTAAGTATATCCTCCTATATGTTGGAGATTTCTATACTACAATTATGAATACTGGTTAGGGCACAAACACAGTTAGCTTCAAGTATTGATGGTAATCCTGGTCACTGTTAAGGATTTCAGCTTCAGTCCTCATTCTCCTCTCCCTAAATTACTATGATTATCCATAAAAGGCACCCAATTACTAATTTAAATCTTGGTAGCTTGTCCTCAACGAATCTTGAAACAGTCCCAAACTACATGAAATAATTTTGACCTGTTTGCACTCAAGCCTGGGCATATGCATCCTATAGATGACTTATACATGCCTTCATACCCACCGAATAGTCTTAGCATCAAGCTACTATAACAGCTCTATTCCTGCAGCCTATAACAAATATAATCCTCACCAAATAGCACAAAAAAAACATCCAACATGTATTCCTCTGACAACAGCTATATTCAACAGGAAATATGTACCCAAAATTAAGTGATATGTTGCCTAGACAGACCTCCTATCCTCCATACATGGAGCCACATACCTGCTGCTCTTTCTCCCAAGAAAAATATAGAACGCAATTGTTAATTGTTTATTCCGCCATATAAACTTATTTTTTTCTCAGTGGCGTATATTCTTCTACCTATCTCCTTTCTTGCATGTCAGTCATATCCATCCATGATGAGTATTCCTACTAACCCTGCACATTTCTCTTGTACCCTGCATTTTTTAAACTTGTATTGGATGTGTGATGTGGAATGTGAGACAAGTAGCAAAACTATGCTGAGCTTTCCAATTTATGGCCAAAAATTATTTGAATTGTTAACACCTAAGTCATGCAATAATTGCTCAATGGAGTCCTGAAATATATTATCAAGCTGTTTGGTATGGAGTCATGAAATATATTATCACACTGTTTAGTATAGAGAGAATTTTTGTGTTTGTTTCAAGTATAGTTGAGTTACTATGCTCAAGCTTCCTGCTAGGTGTAGCGGAATCACACAAATTTTCTTGCTTACCATCTATAAGTATATTGGTGTATCTTCCACCAAAGAGATTTAATCACTATAGCAGTCACATAAATTTTCTTACAATCCATTGTAATATTGTCACACAATAATACCTCACGGAGTCATGCAATATACCGTTTGGTATAAGATGAAAAATTTGTTATTAGCAATAGCCGAGTTATTATGTTCAAGTTTCCTGTTAAGTATAGCTGAGTCAGGAAAATCTCAATGGCTAGTCATGGTTGTCCATATTCAATTCCACAAGGCAATTCATTCTTGCCATCATATCATGAGTGCATTATTAGTTTCTTTGAATTTTCTTGATATCAAAACATTGTTTATGATGTAAAGAATACTAAATCTTCCATTTTTTAACTTGTATTGGATGTGTGACTGTAAGATATTTTTTCACAAAAATCGTCCACCCTAATATTGCAAGAAATGGAGAGATATGTGTCAACACTCTAAAGAAGGATTGGAATCCAACCCTTAGACTATGACACATTCTACTTGTATGTGTTCAACCACTTATCAATTTAGCTTATTTATAAGTACGATGTGACTATGTTACAAGAGGTACGATGTGTTTATGTTATGAACAAAATATATTTATATGGGTTTATTTTGCAGGCTCTATACAAGCATTCATGCTTTGAAGCCCAAATTGAAGAGTAAAGTGGCTATTTAAGACTCTATTGCTCTAAATGAAGGCTCAAGAAATACCCTTGTGACCTCTCCTACCCCACTTCTACCCTACCAAACAAATATGAGAATAATATTCATTCTTCTTGTATGTGTTCAACCACTTATCAATTTAGCTTATTTATGGGTACGATGTGATTATGTTACAAGAGGTACAATGTGCTTATGTTATAAACAAAATATATTTATATGGGTTTATTTTGTAGGCTTTATTTTTGGTTTGAACTTTGTATTGATAGACATATGTTCTTGGCAAACTTCTTTAGATAAGTATCTTCTTGGAGGTGATTTTATCACTGTTGACTCCATAAATAATTATGCACATTTATCATTTCAAAACAAATGGAGGAAGTGGTGTATCAAACCTTTTTGGTGAAAAAGGAAATGCAAGCAGATGTTTCAGCATTAGTTGAAGATTGCACTGGAGAAGACAGTGTAATGCCCACCTTGAGTCAGATATCAGACCTCCTTTTTTAGGTGATTTTCAACAAGTGATATTTTTGTGCTTACTGACAGACATTTTCCCTGATGTTTTTGTGCTTCCACCATCACTTATATGTGACATGAACTATAGAATGCAATTGTTAATAGTTTATTTTGCCATATAAATTGATTTTTTTCTCAGTGGCGTATATTCTTCTACTTATCTCCTTTCCTAACATGTCAGTCATTTCCATCCATGATGAGTATTCATGCTAACCCTGCACATTTCTCTTGTACCCTACATTTTTTAACTTGTATTGGATGTGTGATGTGGAATGTGAGACAAGTATCAAAACTGTGTTGGGCTTTCCAATTTATGGCCAAAATTTATTTGAATTGTGAACAACTAGGTCATGCAATAATAGATCAACAAAGTCCTGAAATATATTATCACACTGTTTGGTATGGATTCATGAAATATATTATCACACTATTTGGTATAGAGAGATTTTCTTTTTATTTCAAGTATAGCCGAGTTACTATGCTTAAGCTTCCTCCTAGGTGTAGCAGAATCACACAAATTTTCTTGCTTACCATCTATAAGTATATTGGTGTGTCTTCCACCAAAGATATTTAATCCCTATAGTAGTCACTTAAATTTTTTTACAATCCATTGTAATATTGTCACACAATAACACCTCACGGAGTCACGCAGTATACCGTTTGGTATAAGATGAAAAATTTGCTATTAGCAATAGCTGAGTTACTATGTTCAGGCTTCCTGTTAAGTATAGCTGAGTCAGGCAAATCTCAATGGATAGTCATCGTTGTCCATATTCGATTCCACAAGGAAATTCATTCTTGCCATCATATCATGAATGAATTATTAGTTTCTTTGACTTTTCTTGATATCAAAACATTGTTTATGATGTAAAGAATACTAAATCTTACATTTTTTTTAACTTGTATTGGATGTGTGAATGCAGGGTATTTTTTCACAAAAATCTTCCACACTAATATTGCAAGCAATGGAGAGATATGCGTCAATACTCTGAAGAAGGATTGGAATCTAACCCTTAGACTGTAATACATTCTTCTTGTATGTGTTCAACCGCTTATCAATTTATCTTATTTATGGGTACAATGTGATTATGTTACAAGAGATACAATGTGCTTATGTTATAAACAAAAAATATTTATATGGGTTTATTTTGCAGGTTCTATACTAGCATTCATGATTTGAAGCCCAAATTGAAGAGTAAAGTGGCAGTTTCAGAGTCTATTGCTTTAAATGAAGGCCCAAGAATACCCTCGTGACCTCTCCTACCCCAATTCTACCATTCCAAACAAATATGAGAATAATATTCAAGATCCAAGCATAAATGTCACTTCAACAGAAGCTATAGGAGTTGGTGCATCAACATTTCACAAGAAGAAGGATCTAACTTCTACCAGAGTGCACATTGATAAGAAAAATATGGATTCAAATTGGGAGACCATGGTAGATTCTAAATTGTATGATATGTACTTTTCAACTATAACAGATGAATATTCTAACACTAGGCTTTGTAATGTGTCTTAACAGTGGTATTAGTTTTTTCACAATAGTCATAGGTTTTCTGTAGTGCTTTTACAAAGCTTTTTCTGACCAGTGATTAACAAGCTGACTTGGGTCTAGGTCTATGGAGTTGTTTCATAGATTCAATTTATTCTAGCATGATGATATGTAGGTGTTTGTTTTAGCATGGTTTCTTTTGGACTATAAAGGCCATCGACAAGCTCTTTGTTGATGAATTTCTAGTTCAAAGATGGATTGTAGTCAATGTTATTTTGGTTATATGCTCCTTTACTTGTTATATATATGAGAAACTTTGCATATTTGTGTATAACAGTTTAGATTCATATTGATGTACATGAATATTTACATTTTTTTTTTAAATGAATATTTATGTAATTTTTGGTTCACTGGTCTTTTGGTTTGGTTTTCTCCGATTATCAGTTTTTGGGTCAACTAGTTCAATGACTGGTCCAAAACTGATAACATTGGTTCATTGTCCATTGATCATTTTCAGTTTTAACTTTTGAGTCTTGATTTTTTATACTAATGAGCTTAGACCAAGTCTTTGAATCATCACCTTTTACTATTTCTGAGTTTGAGTAATTTCAATTTACTAGTCTAGTATTTAGACTTCAGTGTCTACTATTGAATCATTTATGATGTGTGAGTCAATATATTTCGTTATTGAATTTAAATTTGAATCATGTTTATAACACACACACACATATCCTGACATCCCCCTATCCCCTTGAATTTTCCTAAAATTTGGGGCTGCTCCCACATGTTCCCCCTGTGTGTCTCCCCATTCCCATGTCCCCCTATCTTGGAAACTAGGTGGAACATTAGTTGTAATTGCTTGATATCTGTTCACTAAATGAATGCTACCTCTTGGGTATGACTCTATAGTATTGATTTTAGTGTCATGGTTGAGTGTATTGGTTGATGGGAGATGTTGTTGATCATGCCACTTTGAGTTTAGAGACCCAACCTTTATGACAAGCTTCATAGGCGGAATCCTGAGTTTTATAAGAAGGCTAGATAATTATTCTTCATAGAACATCTGAAAATGAAATCTAAAATGTTCACCAATGCACTCATGTTCCTGTAAGTTTGGTCTAGGGGTCAACCCCGACTCTTCAGCATTGCAGGAGTGTTATATTACTCCTTAAGCTCACCCAAGAATTCTATCAATCTTCCTCAGACTTCATTCTTGAGTTAAGCATAGATTTGGGCAAAAGAGTTATGACAACGTATTGTGGATTGGCTGGAATAGTGAAATATTTGATCTCTACCTTATGGAATCCTCATACCCTATCTAACTATAATCTCGAAGGTTTTTGTTCTACTCTGGAGTCTTGGAGTGAAGAATTTAGATATGACCATTTATATGCTTATGGGATAACTCCTTAATGTTTATACTTACTTGGATAAGGAATTATTATTATGAATTATCTTCAGTAAAATAGACCTTGGAAATCTGAAATTGACATCCACAGGCCATATTTGGGTTAGCTTGAAAATATGAAATCAGTGTGCCTAATTAAGATTGGTAGTATATATATGTGTGTATTTATGTATGTATTCAAATTGGGATGAAAATCCAAGTCCAATACTTTTTGGGACAACATGTATGTTCACCTCTCATGTATATATAGTTTTTTTCTTTGACAAAATACACACCCATGCAGCCTAGAAAACTGTAGTTGATGGGCAATGAGTTGGAGTGCAGGCTAGTCATGGAAGATTGGATGTGTCCTCATCCAAGGCTTACAAGAAAAATTATGTATGTATCCTTAAGCTAAGGGAGAGCATCCCATTACAACAAGGAATATCATCCAATTACAACAATAATGTAATGGGTGTTAACACCAAGAACTTCATGGATGAAATGACAAATTTGTACACGGGTTTGAGGGCTTGTAAGTATTTCTTTTGTCTTGCTACAGGTTGGCTACGTATGTACTTAAATAGCTAAATAGGCCATCATATCATGGAACTTCTCACTCAAAAAGGAATAAGAGTCACACCAGACCTCTTTCTCCTCGTTAGAGTATCTAATAGAGACTATTCTGTGATGGTTTTGGAGGCTTTTCTTTTGGTCAAAATTGGGCATCACCCAGACCTGGAAATGAATTTACATTGTGGGAGTCTACTTCCAATGCTCTTATGCCCATGGATATGAAGCAAATAAACAAGATTAGTATGCAATTGAGATTAAGCTCTCTTTAGCCTTGCTCATGATCCTTTGTAGCTCTTGGGGAAGCAAATAAACAAGTTTAGAATGCAACTGAGAGTAACCTCTCTATAGTCCTGCTTATGATCCTTTGTAGCTCTAAGTGATTGTATATGTAGTATATTTTAGTCGTTGATAGGTTAATTCAAGTCTTGGAAATCTAATGTCATTAAATAATTTTCCTTGACTACCACCTTATCCAATGACTGGAACTTGCTATGCTCAATCCTAGAATTTCCTGAGTTGATTTATGATATAGTGGATTAGTGAGGGAATTTTCCTATAGGTGTTAAAGTTTCATGGCCAATAAGGATTTTTCCTCTATAATTGGTATAAAAACGAATTTTGTGTGCCTTAGACCATTAAATGCCACAAATAATAGTGAGATGTGCTTAAGTGTGGGTTAAGTAATTTCATTGTGGGAGAACTAATATGCAATTACAATGTCTATCAAAAGAAGAAAGGTGCAACTAATATGCATTTACAATGTATATCAAAAGAAGAAAGGTGCATTGTAGAATGCTTGTGGGGTCATAAGAGAGGCATCATGTCACTGTATCAGAGATATAAAAATAAAAGGGTATAAAAAATGTGAATAAAAAAATGGATACATACAATATTTAGTGAAAATAGGGGTTTTATAAATTGGGAAGGTGTATTGGATTTATATTGGTAGGGGGTTAAATAATGTGATTTTTAGAGGTATTTTCCAATATGTAGTCAAATTAAGGGTATTATTTAGTATGCCACATACGCACGTGATATGTCATGGGTTCAGTGAGTGAAGCCCCCGTGCTGTTGTGTTACATTATTTATGCAACAAGTGTCCTGACTGGTCACACTTCCTTCTCCTTCACCGTTGTTCTTTGGAGCCATAAGTGATGAACCGACATCTTCATACTTTACAAACCCATAATACAATTTTTGCAAACTACATGTTCAATTACATGACCAATCATGACCCATTCATCCCCATACTTGCAAAGAGTTTATAACACACGCTCTATGGTCAAGTTTACATAAAAATATAAACCAATACCCTAGCTATCAACAAAATTCCAAAACATCATCATTGTTTTAATAAGTGATGGAAAACACATTATCACTTTTACAATTATATCAAACCACACGATTTACAAAATGTGACCATGACAAGCTACTATATCTAGTAAAATCATCTCTCACTCATCAAAGTAAATGGGCCATCTCCCTGTGGTGGATTCACTTGTTGAACATCTTCACTAGATGGCTCTTGCATGGGCACTTTGTCCTTAAGACACTGCTCCAGATGGAGCCTCCAATAGGTGGCTCTTTGATGTCCACCTCTATTGCAATGATTGCAAAAAGTCTTATTCCTCCATACTTGCTTAACCTTCTTCTTTACCTAATGTAGAGAAGGAATTTCACATCTTGTCCTCTTTCTTGCTATCATTCTCTTCCAGAACACAACAACCACATGGTTATGAAAACAACAAAAACTACATGGTTTTCTATGCCATGATTTCTACTCATCATTAACAATAGGCTTATAATCAAAATGAACTTTAGAATACTAAGATTGTTTATGCCTCTCTTGGTTGTCTCTGGTGCAATCCTGGTGATAAGAGATTGCCTTAGATTTTTCTCTGTAGTGTGCACTATCATGGGAGGATTGTGACATGTTCCAATCATTCTCTTTCTCCAATGGCTTCAATAATTCCTTGGAATCTTATGATACCTTTGAGAACTCTCCTTAAGTGTATCCCAAACCTACAAATCGAGGTTTTTGTATAAACTCCAATGGTTGAGTTGTTCCTTGGCGATTAACACCAAGTCCTCCTCCTTTATACCCCATCTTGGTAAGGAGTCTCATGCTAGTTCCTGAAATGGGTACCTCCACGTTTCCAACAGAAATAATGTCTTGTGAAAATAAAAATGAAGAACAATCAACATTGTTTACATCAGCTATCGATTCTGAAGTAGGTGATGATGGCTTTGCTAAGCCTTTATTGCACTTCAACTCTTCCAAGGCCTCTTCCATGGCCCGTAATTGAAGCTGCAATTTCTGCTTCTCCTCTTTCTCTTCTCATAGAAGTCTCCTCAATTGAGCATTCTCTGCTTGAAGGCTCTGATTGATCTCCTCATATGGGTGATGAGAAGACAATGAACAAGATGAATAATCACTCAAAGATGAGATGGAGTGTCTTCCTCTGCTCTTTCTTTCTCATGCTCTTCTCTTGCCATTTTCTTATCATAAAATGAATACATCAAATCTACCATGTTGACCATCCTATAGAAGGCCTCGTAGATATATTTTTCATCCTCCATTTTCTTTCTTGTTGCACCTTCAATCTCTGGTTATCATTAACACTCACAATTTACATAATTGAGAAGATTTCTCTTATACCAAACTTGATCCAGATCTCTCCTCTACCAGAATTAACCAAGATCTTTGACTTCTGTGATGTTAGCAAAATTGCATGTGAAAGAGGATGAAAAAGAAAATGTGAACACTTTAAAGAAGAGGAAACATAATGAAGACCATCAAATTAAAGGACACATACACATTGATAATGAAGTTCACCCTGTGTGGGTTATGTCTCTGGGCCCAGTGTCAAGAATGGGGAAGCTGCTTAATTAAATGTTGCAAGATGATGGTGAGTACATGGTACATTATTTATCATTACAAGGATAAACTCCCTCATCAAGAGTGGGATGTCTCTCTATGAGACATTCTCCTATAGGAACTCTCACTCATATGGGCCCTCCTTCAGCATGACAAGATAATAAATTTTCTCATGACGTGGCATATAAGTATCCTTCAACATAATGGTAACAAGGATCTCAACAAAATAATCATCTTAGTAAATTGAAAGAAAAACATGGCATCACTACATCATATACCTATAGTTCTTAGGATGTCCTAAAGATGAAAAACTCAGCTTTAGAAACATATTACACCATTGAATTCATAGCTAGAAATCATGTCAAACGACTATAGACTTGACCTCATTTTGAACATGTCAAAATCTAGGCCCTCAGGAATCTCGAAGATTCCGCTAAATATTATTTCCTAGAGATGGGAGAAAAATCCACCGCGCTCGCGAAATTATGATAAAACTAAATATAAAGTTGACATCATTCCGCCTCTATAAAAAATTAGCCTCCATGCAAATCTTTTAGATTCTGCAAAGATTCCTCATTCTTGATTGCCTGAAATTATGTTGCTCAGATGAGGAAACAAACTACACCATCACATTCCCTACAAAATTCTAGTTCTGTTCAGTATAAACTTGGCATTATTCTGTCACTATGATTTTTTTCCCTCTAGGGAATCTTTTAGATTCCTCATTGATTCTGCATACAATATTATGTGGACTATTCTAGGGAATACTCCCCTATAATATTATGTCTTGAAATTCATGCTGGACTGGGTGCGGTTCCTCCTCGTCTCCTCGTTCTACACACGCTCTTCCACTCGGCCTCCTCCGTTCGACACTCCCCAGATAGGCAATGAAAAAAATGGTTTTAAGTAATGTTTAAGGTGAAGGTCCCAATGGTGGCCTCATTAGCACATTAATGGCATGGCTAATTCAGTGTCGGGTGCTTTCGAGTTCTAATCCCCACTTGGAAAAGTTTGGCATTTTGTTCTTTTGATGTTTGGCAATGGCGGCAAGTTTTCTTTTTGTTATGGTAATTCAGAGGCCTGGTTTAGGTGGGTTTCCCATTTGGCAGGCTGGCCAAATGGTCGGGTGGGTTCGATCCCCACTGGCCCCAGTTCTATGCGATATGTGGCAGGGTTGTTGGCCTGGGTCCTGGTTGCGGTATATGTAATGAACTTAGGGCCCTGTTAACGTCATGTGGTAGTAGGGTTTGACCACCCACCACTATATATAT
>APFE030730978.1:757-64136 GCA_000404065.3 Pinus taeda
ATCATTTCATCAGAGAGTATGTTCAGAAGGGAGCTGTGAAGCTTGAGTATATTTCCACTGATGAGCAGGTAGCAGACATTCTTACCAAAGTCTTACCACGGGGAAAGCATGTTTACTTCAGAGACAAGATGGGTGTGGTGAGGAACACCTTCCTTGGTAAGAGGGAGTGTTGAAATTTGGTACCGGAGGACAGGTGGTTCCCTTAGGATTTGATCTTTGGCATAGGGAAAAGTGTCCAAAAGATTTAATTTTTCTCCTAAAGTGACTTTATAATTTTTATAAAGATAAAATCCAATTTAAAAGTGACTTTAAGTGATAAAGTTACTAAGTCTAATTTTAAAATGAATTTTATAAAGTCAATGAAAAATTAGAAAGGAAAAGTGACTTTGGAAATAAATGACTAAGTGGGTCTTTATTAAAGTGGGGTGAATTAAAAAATAGAAAGTGAGATTTAAATGTGCATTTAATCTCAGCCATTGATCTAAATCTATCTCAGCCATTGGATTTAGGGATCACTCAAAAGTCTTTTAGGGTTGGGTTAAAGGAGGAAAAGGAGAAAAAGATCATTCATTCTTTCATGAGCAGATTGGGAGAAGGAGAGCAAGAGAGAAAGGGAGATTTCTGGACAGGAAGGAGAAAGAGGCAGCAGTTTGGCACACATACCAGGCAGCTCTTCAGCAAATCAGAAAAGCAGAAAGAACAAGCAGAAAAAGCTGATTTTTTCTGAAAAACTGAGAAAAACTGATTTTTGGGCACGAATTTCAAAGAGACAAATTTTGGCACAGAAATCGAGGTCTTTCCGTACAGTCCATACGGCCGCCCGTACGGTCCGTACGTCTGTTCGGTCCGTACCGCGCGTACAACAAGTTTCCAGGTTGTCTGTTGGGCTGAAAACATATAAGTTTGCTTGCTGGAAATTTTATTTTGCTGAAATTTTCTCACTGTAAAAAGGCATTTTCCAGAAATAAAGAAGAGCTCTCAAACTGGTTTTCCCCAAGAGTTGTAGGGGGTTTTTCCAGGGTCACGATGACCAAAAATATCAGTGTTTTAATGTGTTTTAATGGCTGTTTATTACTGATGATTTTTATTTCTGCAATCTCCAGCATTCTATAAATTTTCCAGAATTTGTGTTTTCATCAAATTTATTTTTTCCAGCTTGTTGAATGTATGTTTATGGGAAAGGGCATTTAACTACATGGGAGAAATAAAGAGAAACTAAAAACCGGGGTGGGAAAGCAAAAGTTTTTACAGATGGGAATTTATCTTATAGTTTAGAAACCTTGGTGAATCCCACTAGTCCATAATATGAAATCTATAAAATGTTTGGAGATATTTTTGTAAAAATATTCCAATTATAATATTTTTATATAGTCTATATATATGTATATATATTTGGCGATTTTTAGGGTAAAATAATTTCATTCTATAAAATTGGGCGAATCATTTTTATAGAAAATGGAAATTAGCGAATCTTTTTTTTGGAAAAAGTATAGAAAATTAACCCATGGGCGAATATTAGCCCCTAAAAGTTTCCCTGCCGAGATGTATTTCTAGCTCGAAGACATGTATATAAATAAATCAGATGATATCCAACTATGGGAATCAAATTTACCTCACTACATCTTTCCTCGTACCCACAACACCCCTGATTTTATTAGAAAATGTCATGCATCCTATTTTCCAAGCTAAAGGGCCATAGTCACTCCAACTGGAGAAATTCTGTTTACCATAACCCCTCAGGCCATTGATCAGATGATGCAAGCTCCCTTAGTAGAGAATTCTACCCCATTTTCCTATGAAGCAATGATTGACCTATACTAGAAACTAGACTTTTCCAAGAGAGCCCAAACTCTTGAGTTGTTTTTGACACAAGAAGTTTCATTAGCAAAGAAAAATCCTCCTTATCCCTCCTCCATATTCCCTAAGAGAGTCAAGCAGATTATCACTGTTGTTTCCTAATTTCTTGGCTACTAGTTTGATCAATGGGTAGATGAGGCCATTATAGGATTTTTGTCCATATTTTCTGCTGATTCTAAGCCCTCCATTGTGTTTAATTTTAGCCATTTTCATGCAGAGTCCATTCATCAGCAACTTGTTAAATTTCCAACTCAGGAGGTATTCAAATATGCCTCTGTATTGGTGTACATGTTTCTATACTTTCAGGGGGACAACATTAACCTTGCTTTGTAAAAACTGGATGAAAAAGGAAACTGAGAGTCAGACATCTTTTGGACTACTCTGATCATGAAAGAGAATAAAGGGTACACTTATAAACAGTTTACATAGATTTGTTTTCACTCAGCAATAGGTCTCCTGAGAAGCATAATAGAACTGAGGATTAGTGAAGAAATTAAAAGGGTGTTGCAACTGTCAGATCAAATTCAGATGGGGGACTTGTACCTATATGAAAATTACACAGAAATAAGAATATTTGGATGTGAGCTCCCACCTTACAAACTGCCAAATTCCTCCTAATGAGGATTTTTTCCTTGGAGTACATAAGGTAGATGATCAACATGGATGAAATCCACTTTGTTACTGCCAAGAGGAAATCCCAATTTAAAATAAAAACACAGGTTAGCCCTTTCATTTGCAACAACATGGCAGCAGGGGAAGAGGGAGATAAGATCTTGAGGGAAATGCAGTTTAAACTTAGTTTTACCTGGTCCTATGATCCATTAGGGATCATTTATAGATTAAGGGTAGAAACCAAGTCTACTCCTTACTTCCACACAACGAGGCTAGAAATAGAAAAGTACAAGAATCAGTTAGAGTGGGTTGAGAACACCTTACAAGAGGCAGAAGAACAACAGGTATCATCATCTATAATGCATACTCCCACCATGCAGGAGAAGACAACCAAAAGGAGTAGAGAGGAGGAGTCCCCTTTAGGGATTAACATCTTCAGTGAAGGGTTTAAAATAATGTATAGAAAGAAGGCCAAGCTTAGTTCCAAACTAAGCCTTAGCAAAGATTCATAGTAGCAAACCATTATCACCACAAATAAGCCACTTGTTTCCTCATTAGTGGGTGATCAGTCCACATAGTCTCCTACCACCTCCACAACTTCACAAGAGAATCATAAAATAATTCAGACAGGTAGATCTACTTCAGGCGAGTAAGAGAAAAGCATAATGGGCATCTTCAAGGAGATAAAAGTCAGAAATGAAGCCTTGAAGATTAACAATTACAACCAGTTCTGAAAATAGACTTCTGGTGCCCAAAGCAAGCTGTTGTTAGCCTTTGACTCAGAAAAGGGGAAAACGCAAATGGTATTTCTCCAAGCACAAGTTCCCCAACCCAAGGGAGCATCAGACTACAAAAATACATCTTTTGAGTTTAATGTAAATGATATACATCCCATTGACCAAATGGAGATGCATAAGCGGATTGGGGAAATTATTTTCTCTATTGTTAATAACACTACCATGAATTTGTCCAAATTACAAGTTACATTAGAAAATATCCAGTCACAGCTAGAGATGGAGAAGGTCTCTACACTTGCTAAAGACACCAGGATTAAAACCCTGGAGGACTAGGTAATCAAAATGGGTTATGATCATGCAAACATCAATAGGAACTTGTCGAGAAGAAGAATTTGGATATAGCAACATTGACGAAGTAGTTAAAATTGTGAGCTACTGAAGATCCTATGGCTAAGGATATTACAGAGACATAGACTCACAAAGAAGATATGTTGAAGCTCATCATGGAGCAGACTGCAGAGTTCAAGCAAATGGAGACAGAGATGGAGAAGGTAATTTAGGAAAAGGAAAAAGCTACTAAAATGACTATCCCCTTGGAATCACTCCCTATCACACTCATTCCTACAACTATAATAGCTACAACAAGTACAGGAGATGCTGCATACCAGTTTGGAAATGCAGTCCAAAATATGTCTCTTCAGACTGAGGAAATCAAGAAGTTTCACGATCAAGTGAAACTTCTTGAGGATCATTGCCAGAAATTTGAGATTTTTCATGCAACAGAGCTTTGGAGAGCTCAAAATCAAATAGAAGTATGGAAGAAGTCAGTAACTGAGTATTCTATTGGCCACACTCTGGGTAATGTCAAGGAAATCATATGGAACAACATCATTAAGGAGATAGATGAAATTTGTCCATGTATCCAGATTATTTTTTAGCAGAAGGAGTTGATGGAAAAGGCAAGGCATACCATTGCCAATATAAATTCTCAACTGGGAGAGATGCCTGCTACAACCAACAACATTATAAAGCTCCAAAAATCGAAGAATAGCTATGAACTGGATGATCTAAGAGTGGATGATAGGACTTAACCATCTTGTAGGTGAAGAAAGTTTTGACCAAGAAGAACTTAGTTTTACAATTGACAGAGAAGTGTCACACTCTTGAAGTAGCAGTCAACAGGTTTTTCAAAGGAATTGAAGCATTGAACAAGAAGGGTTTGCCTTCACTGTTTGTAAATAATGATAAATTAATGACCAGAGAAGACTATAGGAAGAAGTTTCAGGACATTGCCAGGGACACAGGGAAGTCCTTCAACATCAAATTTTCCATGACAGGCAGGGCATTTTACAAGGCCATCAACAATATATGTTTTATTCAACACGAGATAAAACATATTTTCACTGTAAAACCCACTTTTTCCCAATATACTGAGGTAGATGAAATCTACTATAAGGTAACCAAGATAGAAACCCCATATGAAGAACGATGGGAAAAGCTATGTGAATTTTAGGATTAGAGGATAGATTAGCTTCACTAGTGCAACAGCCGAATAGTGGCCACTTAGCAACAACTTTCCTTAAAAATAGGGCTAGATGTTTAGATTCATTCTTTTTGATAAAATTACTTCTATTTCCGTTAGATTTAAGTAATAATAGAATGTCGTGTCACTTAGAAATTTATTGTAATTTATTGTAATTTTTTTTAAATACTTCAGCCTGTCGAAGTATTGAGGGTTGCACCCTTGAACCAGTTATCACACAAATTTGTACTAGGCTGGAGCTTTTTTGATATAATAAAAGATTATGGATTTACTTCATATGGCTTGTCTCTCAATGAATTATTTTCATCATGTTTTTCATTATGTATTCTACATATAATTCAATTATTTTACAGTCATCCGATTGAAAATTTAATTGAATCTTAGTTTCATTTTGAATCCGTTGTGAAGTTGCATTTAAATAAGAGATTAATTTACAAGAATATCTGTTATTGTAAATTCCTCTTTGAACTTAAATTGCACTAGATTTCTGTAATAGTTTTATTATATTCCGTCGATCTAGGAAACATCATTTTCTTGATTTCTGCTTATAAATGGTTAAATATTCAGTCTAGATATTAAATCACTTATACTTCTCTATATTCTACTTATCCATCCCACTTAAATCAAAATAACCATATGTATTGAAAGAACATCCTTTTGCTTTATTAAGGATCTTTCTCAGTTTAAAGCACCTATTTTTAAACAGTTCACTGGTCATCCAAACCATTAAAATAAACAAAACATTTTAGATGCTTTGGCATAGCCAATTGACCTTAGGTTATCTCAAAGGACAACAAAACCTTCAGGGAAATCTTAGGCACAATCATGCCAACTAAGTTACATGCTAAAAAGCTCAAGATGTAAATAACTTGTGAATACAAATAATTTGAGGTGTGATGTCTAATCCTTGTTGTTTTATTCGTAACAACATTCTTTTCTCTAATGCATGAACTTGGTCAACTATATAAACAACATGTGCTCAAATAACAACATGAAAGTAAACTTTTTTAATAGTCATGAAAATATTTCAACACAAAATAGTTAAAAGGATTTCAATCAATATTGTGTAATACTAATTTCATATTCAAGCTTTCGTTGTTTTTTAAATAGACATGATAAAAAGTATTTTCAATTTCATAGTTAAAATACAAAGAAAAATAAAAATAAACATTCAAAATACAATCAAACAATAAAGAGAAGATAGCATGGAATGGAAATTTCAATTATAAAAAATTTGTTTACCTATCCAAATAACCATGAGGTGAAAGAATCACAACAATAAAAACCATAGGAATACCTACTAGAAGCATTTCCATAGTCTATGGGTCAAGTGCGTGAAGGATCTCCAAAAGAAAATGAATCATATCCAAAACGTGATTTTCATTGTCTCCCCATCCTTTTCCCAATAAAATTTCATGTAAATTGCCCACACCAGAATCAAGTAACAATCAAACAAAGGAATTTCCATTTGTTTTTATCTTTTATATCTATAAACTTTGAGTTTAATTTGTTACGGGAACTTATTAATTCCTATTTAAAGCCTTCTTTTCATGACAAGGTATCAATCAAGTAGGGCATCAGAAAAATCGACCTCAATGAGGTCCTCTAACAATTTCTACAATATCAATATTTGTTTTGCTGTGATATTTTGGAAAGAAAAAATAACATATCTACAAAAGAAAAAAACCATATATTACTTATGTTCAAACTCTATATATGGTGTATTCTTAGGTAGTTTTTAAGATATCCCTCTACATGTACCGAAGTGGATTGTAGCTTGGTTAAACTCTATATCATTTTGTTCAACATCAATTTCAAGATAAATGTCACACCTTATTCTTTCCCATTTATCAACATGCTACATATGATAAATTGAAAGTACATAAAATAAAGAGAAAACCTTTGTCTAACCAAAACAAGCAAACAAACAATGCCTCTAATAAAACTTCACACCTCGGAAATTACTCTACCATGTGCTTAGACAAAAGGTAATATTCTTTGAATCATATTTATGTCATATTTAACGAGATATTTGTATGTTTACCATGATGTAAATTTGTACTAAAAGAAATATATAAATCCAGGTTATTATCAGTGAAATTCAAGTATAATTCAGAAAAATAATGTCATTGCAAGGTATGGAGAGAGAAACATCTTCATAATTTCTATTTTACTTTGATTTGATTTGAGTTTGTATTTGAATATATGGTTTTCTCTAGAGAAGTGAAATAAAACTATGAGAATTGAAATAGCCCTATGAATTTTTAATCAATTCATATTATATATCTCTAAATCAGCCAGGTCATCCTTCTCTACTATTTGATAGAGATTTATTGTGCATAAAATAATAATTAGTTAACTATCAAACACAATGATGCAATATATTAACCAAGGGAAGAAAAATGACATGGTTGTGGTATTTGTGTGCTTGAAGGAAACCCAACAACGGTTGTGTGCTTTATTTATCATGAAATAGAATTGAAGGCAAATGTCAGTTCAAAAATTGAACTCCATTACCAATAGGAGATGGCTGTGTTGGGTAAGGAAAGGATGAATTGAAGGGCTCAAGGTATATCTCCAGTACATAGTTATCATTGTCAATACAAAATACAAAGATGACATTATTTAATTATCTAAACAAAAATATAAGTAAGTTTGTATTTGTGCACTTGTGATAGTATATGAAAATGAGAGCACTAATGGAAATCAAAGGGTGTCGTCCCATCATCCAACATACGTAGAAAACATATATATTCAGTTGTTGACTATAGTGGAAATAAAATGTAAAACCCACTCAACACAATATTTAAATGACGTAGGCGTAATGAACTAGTTCAATAGAAGCATGCTAACTCAGAAACATGAGATGATAAAAAAGGATAATGGAACATTGTTTCCTACCACATAATTGGCATGCGTAAAATTTCCACAGAATCCATCCAAAAAATGAGAATAACTTATGGTAAAAGAATATATAATTAGTGTTTTGTACCTGCTTTAACACGTGTATCCTAGGGAAGTAGAGAAGGCCAAATGTAGTAGGATTCCAATTGTGTGGGATATAAAAAAAAAATGTGGGAAAATATGCCTACCAATTCATGAAAACTCACTCTAAATAATAGAAAATGTTGAGGATAATAATGATGAAAACAAAACATATATGAAGATCAAGTGCCTTCAACTTGCACTGAGATTCAGATTCTCCATGTTTTCTAATTTTATGAAAACAATCAAGAATATCTTGGGTCTACAGCTAAAAGACTACGATTTTTCCTGTTTAGAAATTACTTGAAAACATATAGAGTCCAGAGGCTTTTCAAATCCAAATCTCAACATTGTACCTATAAATTTGATATCCAATTTGGTATACATTTATTTTTGTTGGCTTGCATACAATCAATATTTAGGTGATCTATGAATCTGTAGGAATTGACCCATCCTAAAGGTAGGCTAGAACTTGACTTTTTAAAGCAATCCCTCCCTCGAATCTTTGTAACATTATTTGTTTCACGCTTGTAAAAAAAATATGCAGCTTTCACTGCAAGAAATAAATCTTATAGACATATTTCCACAACAATCATGTTTATCAATTCAGAATATGTCTAAGTTACCCCACTCATGTGATTAAATCTGAACATGTGCATGAGCATGAGAAAGCATCAAGTGAAACTTATGTTGCTAGAAGGACCAAGAGAGTGGATCAGGAACGCGCCTTAACAGAGGGATAAAGAGATGAATTTGAGGACATGCTTCGTGCTTTAACCTTGGAGAGAAATCATATAAAATAAGCAATTGGGTTTTCTCTAGAAAATGTCGATGCAACTAGCAAGGTAGTTGAGGTACTTACAGAGTATTTGACTCTAAAGGAGACACCTATTACAACTAAAGTTGCAAGGATCATGTCAGTTTAATATATTCTTCACAATAGTAGTGCTCCTATGAAAAGTGCTTCTGCATATAGGACAAAGTTTTTAAGCAACATTCCCTGATATTATGGAAATATTTAACGACTTGTACTGGAACATCATTGGTTAGATTAGTACAGAAGCTTTGAGGGGGAGAATGATGAAATCTCTCTAGGTTTGCTCAAACTATTTTCTCTTTTCAAATTCTTATGTGAATGGATTCAAAGCTATCTTTCTTCAATGTTGAAATTCAGGTGTCCCTCCTTTTCATTCAATATGTGGAGATGCCCCACCATTGAGGACCTTGATAGTTCTGAAGCCAATCTTACATACATAATAGACAGATGTGGTCGAATAAAGATGTTTCTTTGGCAATTGGAGAGGGAGAAGCATCCTGAGAATTTTTTAGTATTCCTCTTGTGGATCTTGAAAGAAAAAGTAAGAAAAACGTTTACCTATTCATGGTGGTAGGGAGGTAATGGTTTCCTGATTGCTTAGCTAATAAGAAGTAGAGAATGATAAGAACCAAGATCAAGATGAGGATTTCAGGTATGGGTATAACTTTGCAATAAGAGGGAAGCATGAAAGAGAAACTAATGCTTATTTACAATTGGGAGGGGAAAGCTGGAGCACAGGTGAAGAAATAAAACCCATACTTGATAATGATAAGGACTATATGTCTAGATCTAGGCATAATATTCAGGAGGAATCATCTTTATGGTTATAGGCCGAGGAACGTGAATTAGTGGATGCCACTTGCAGTGGAACTTTACCAAAAAATGTTGGTGTGGTGGGGAAATCAAAGTCATCAATCCCAAAACCAGATCTAAGACCTTTAACATGCAATTCTATGAAAACACATCCTATATTACAAGCTTCAAAGTGGACTCATAAGGATGGTGGAACTAATATAGAGAACAAGGCAGAACTTAAGGGAATTAGTTTGAATTACCCTTCTTCTGGTAGTGATGACATATTTGGGGTTTTTAGGAAAGAAAACAAATAAGTTACAATGGAAAACATTGCTTCTACTCTTAATGACAGTGGATTGGATGAAGGTCGCAGGTGATTCTCCTTGCCTCTAGGATGATAATTTATTTTGTTCCTTTATATATATACCATCTGGTTTGATACTGTAAACGTGTAATATCAGGAAAAATATACGTTAATTGGAGGTAACACTCATGGAGTATCCTGAGTCTCTTGAAGAATGTGGCACAAATAATGCCGAAGAAATTGATAGAAAAGCATCTTCCCACATAAAGAGAGTAGAAGTTGAATATGGGTTAATAGATCATGTGAGTAATAAAGACACTAGATCAGATCTTGGATACCACAACCTTGCTTTTTCCCTTTTTACTACAGTTGTTATTGATGTTGTGACATGGGTGCACCCACGACTTATGAGTGCTCTATGTTTATTGCTAGTAACATCAACCTTTCTAGGGTTGTGGTGTGGTATTATCCTTTGAGGAGAGGTTCAAGGAAAGGAAGAATAGATGGTTCTTTACAAAAATTAGGTTTTGTGATTCTCATTTTTTAGAAGTACCATGTTATAACTTTCAAGTTTTTATATTTTGATCATTTATGGTGGCTTTGATACCATCATAGTGTTTGCAATCCCTGGACATTTTTGAGATGCTTGAGAGTTTTGATAGGCAACTAAATGTTTTTTTTTTGCTTGGAAAAGGCTAACTAAATATATTAAAAAACAAAAATATTATTTACAAGAGGTGAACACCTCTGAGAGCGAGAGTGCAGCTCTCGGTCAAAACTTTCTTCACCAACCTGAAAAGTCTGTGTATGCAGGCTAGCATAACCAAACATAACAAGAGAGAATGTTTGAACTTCATCATGTCTCGACACTGATAGAAAAACTCGACATATACAGACTGTGAAACTAGAAATTGACCCGGTCCGCAGGACCGTGACCTTAAAAACCAAACCTCATGACCCCTAACAGCATCGATAATTGCTGCATACCACCTTACACAAAAAGAGCCAAAAAGAAAGATACACTGAACGCCTGATGACAGGCTTACCCAGAACACTTTGGACATCAATTTCCCAGCTTCTTCCGTGCCTCAGCCTCTCGCTCCTGCACATGTTTCTTGCAATCTTCAGCAGCACAAACAGGGTCCCGCTCCCAAGTAACCTCCATACCAACCGGAACAGCTTCAATGCTCTCAATGCCAGGCGGAAGCTTTAGATACAGGGTGTAATCAAACGTATCTTCAGACGTTGCTCTGTTTGTCATGCTTTGCGGAGAGGAAGACTTGCAGGGATGGGTGTCTTTTTGAACCTTTGAAGGATCCCCAAAAGAGACCAGGGGTTCTTTCCCTTTGAGGCCGTTGATCTCATGTAAAGCTTCCTTCTGCTCAGCAGAATAGCCAAAAGTACTATCCTCGTCCATCTTACTTTGATTTCCTGGACTGTAGGAGCTATCCTTAATCTTGGAGGAATTGTCTGTTGATGGGGGAGTCCTTTCTTCCTTATCATCTTCCGAGCTTCCATCCCCCTCATCCTCTTCTTCAAAAATAACTGTTATCATCGCCTTGACAATTGGTTTATTCTTCTTGCGTCGGTAGTAGAGAGTCGCAGTCTGCACTGCGTTGCAAACATCTTCTGCAGAATTCTCTGAATTCCCTGAGGGAGGTGAGGCACAGGCCAAAGGAGAAATTCTCCGCGGGCTGGAATGGTTACTGCCGCTAGTGCCACTCTGGCTCCCCGAATTACCACCCCTTCGTGGCCTGCGATAGCCTGCTCGTGGCGCCATGGAAGAAACAGGGCGTGGCTTGACGGCCTTGTGCCTTCGGCTACCCGGAAAAACTGCACGGGGCTTGAAACTCCAATGTCCCTGCCTCAGATGAACCAGGCGGAACCACCCCACGAACGACAAGCGACAACACCCAACAGCCAACAACAAATTCCCCTGAACCAGGTTGGAGTACCCAGCTTCCAAAGACAGATTCCACTAAACCAGGCAAGACCACCCAACAGCAGATACCAAATTCAACTGGAGCAAGCGAGTCGGATAGGGGAGGGACTCGAGGGTGGTAACACTGCCCTCCGAGCCTCCCTCCTCCACGTAAAACTGAACCTCCGAATAACCAGAACCAGAGCCGAATTGCAGATACATAATGAGACTTGTGTTCTCGATGACCAGATAACGGTTGGCTGAACCTTGGAAAGCCCAGCGCATTGAATCGCCATTAAGACTCCCTGAGTCCTTTTGGGCCATAACCAGCCAGGAGCCCATGTCATCCACCTGTCTGCAGCGTGAAGGCATGTCCTCGGCGCGTGGGCAACTCAATCAACTTAAATGCAGACATTTACACCCGCATCTGGGTGGACTGGATTTTTGCTCTGAGTGTCTTTCTTGAGAATCTCCTGAAATGTGGACCATTCTGTCTCCGAGACATTACCCTGAAGTAATCCTTCGAAGTGATCCTGCCCTTTATCCACTCCCAGATTTGCCAGAAAGTCTGCAAGTTTATTCCCTTCTCGCCTTATGTGGTTGAAAGTGGTGGCTCTGTTGTCCCTAAGCCAAGATTGCAGAAGCTCCAGCCTTGTAACCATTCTCCAGCTCTTACTGACTTTCTGTGCCTCTGTTCCTTGCTGAATCTTGGTCGCCATGTTGATTAAGATTTGGGAATCCCCTTCCACAATTAGAGGGGAGAAGCCTTCCTTTTGGGCAATGTTGAGACCTTTCCAGAGTCCTTCAAGTTCAGCCACATTATTGGTGTTCCAACCCATGGAGCCAAAGAAGACTTTGCGCACTTGTCCTTCGTGGTTTCTGTCTGCTCCGCCATATCCTGTAGAGCCAGGGTTACCTTTTGAAGCCCCGTCAAAGTTGAGAATGAAGGTGTTGATGGGCGGTGGGGACCAGATTGAAGAGATATCCTTCTGTTTGCTGGAAATGATTGGGAGAATGGTGGGAAACTGTAAGTGAAGTTGCCAATTATACCATATTGCTTGCTCCTTATTATTGGACGGGAAATCCTCCTGGGACCATCTTTGGAGGGATAATGTTTCCTGTACATTCTTATAAATTATCTGCCATACCTGCTGCTCATCCATTGATTGGTTTTTGAATATTCTGCGTTTTCGCTCTTTCCATAGGTTCCACATTACAATGCCTGGGATTATTTGCCATAGAGTGTTCAGAATGTTACTTTGATAAGGTGCCTGAGGCCAGTTGCGTATAGTGTTGTTTAAGTCTCCTATCTTGCAGCCTTCCTTTTGACAACGGAAAGTGACTTTCTCCCATAATGACCTGCTA
The DNA here is from genome assembly GCA_000404065.3 of Pinus taeda. Lineage (NCBI taxonomy): Eukaryota > Viridiplantae > Streptophyta > Pinopsida > Pinales > Pinaceae > Pinus > Pinus taeda. The sequence goes on from APFE030730978.1 coordinate 13,694, forward strand.
AAAGGACAGAGTTGCATGAGATGCACAGCAGTTTCTTCTTCCATTTTACAATTGAGACATATTGAAGGTCCTTCGAATTTTCTTTTTCTGATATTGTCCCAGGTGAGAATCCGGTTGTGGGAGAGTAGCCAAAGGAAAGTGGAGATTTTTGGCCAGATCCTTGGACTCCATATTTTTTCCCATAACTTGTCTTTGATCAGCTGATCTTTGAGAATCAGGAGATACGCTTCTTTGGTAGTATAAGTACCTTTCTCTTCATAACCCCACCTTAGCTTATCCTGCTCCGTTTCTTGTAAAATTTTTCTCTTTTGGAGCTCGTCTACCAGGGTTCGTTGAACCTCCTCCGGACTATCTGGTAGAATTTCTTGACCCTTTTTCCAGATGCGGCGATCCGTATCCTGTGTGTCTTGCCAGAAATGATTTACCGTTTCCTGTGATTGAATATGGTGCGCTGGAATTCCTTGTATGACATTGACGAGACAAGGGAATTGCTGCCAGGAGTCCATCCAAAATCGCGCTGTGCCTCCATCCTTTACTTCCCAGAAGCTGTGTTTTTGGATAAGATCTCTGTGCATTAGTGCTGAATTCCAGATAGATGAGCCTTTGCTAGTTTCTGTCATTCTTATACGCTCCTCCAGAGGTAAGTTGTTAGCATATTTTGCCGTCCAGAATTTGGCCCACAGTGTGCCTGGGAAGGCTAACCATTTCCACCAAATTTTAGCTCCCATGATCACATTGCTGTGTTCAGGATCTCTGAGACCAATCCCTCCTGCTTTCTTCGGAAGACATGCTTTCTCCCATTTGACTAAGGCCCATTTCCTGTTAAGACCAGAGCTGCCCCACAAGAAATTTCGCTGAAGCTTTTTTATGGCTTTTAGGACCCATTTTGGCGCGGCCAATATTGAGAATAGGTATAAGGGCATGGATTGTAAGACTGCCTTAATTAGCACTAGTCTGCTGGCCATATTGAGAGAACGATGAGTCCACAGCAAGAGTCTTGATTCCAGCCTTTCCAGAAGGGAGATCCAGGAAGAATGCTTTTGAGCTGATTCGAGGAGAGGGGCACCTAGGTATTTGGAAGGCAGAATAGCAATAGAAAAACCTAGGATTCGAGCTATAGATCTCTGAGTAGTGAAGTGGGTATTGAAGAAGAATATCTGGGATTTGGCTTTGTTAACACAAGCTCCAGAAGCTGCTGAGAAGTTGGAGAGCAGAGAGTTTAAGGAGCGGGCTTCCTGAACAGAGGAATGACCAAAGATCATGTTATCATCGACAAATTGTTGATGAGAGACAGTGGGAGCATCATGGAGATTAAGACCTCTAAGCTCATGGGATTGAATTGCCGCCGTAAGACTTCTTCCCAGGCCTTCCGCCATTATAATAAACAAGAAGGGGGATAGAGGATTGCCTTGTCTCAAACCTCTAGAGGGGTGGAAAGTAGAGGTGGGGATCCCGTTAATCAAGATAGAAAAGAAAGCAGAGGAGACAAGACTGATGATCCATCTGATCCATGCATTGTCAAAACCGAACGCACTTAAGATTTTTTCCATATATTCCCAGCTTATACTATCAAAAGCTTTTGAAAGATCAATTTTTAGAAGCATACCTGGTTTTTTTGAATTCTTGAGAGAGTGGATTATTTCATGTGAGAGAATTATACCATCGGTGATTTGCCGCCCTTCAACATATCCGGATTGCTCAGGGGAGATGATGCCTGGGAGGAGCGGTTTTAATCTTAGCGCTACAACTTTGGAGACGATATTGTATATAATGTTGCAAAGGGCAATAGGCCTGAATTTGTCCGATGTGTTGGAATCCTCCGATTTCGGAATCAAGGCTATAAAAGTTGCATTTAGGCCTGGATACATCCATCGTAAGCTTCTTGACTCTTCCACGATCTGCCACACTTCCCATTTGATTAATTCCCAGAAGTGGTGGAAGAAATTCAAAGAGAAGCCATCGGGACCAGGCGCTTTGCCGACCTTTAAGGATTTTACAGCCAATTCCACCTCTTGGAGACTAATTGGTTTGAGAAGCAGGGAATTTTTCTCCGCAGAGACCAGCCGCGGGATGTGCCTAGTGATGCTGTCTATGGCGTCCCCTCTATTTATGTTCGGCTCTTGGCTTATTTCTTTGAAATAGTGCATGAATTCCTGTTCGATCTCTTCTTGGTTCACCAGTTTCCTTCCTTGAGCATTGGTGACTTGAGCAATTTGATTGTGCATTCTTCTTTGAACAGTGGTTCTGTGGAAGAAACTTGTGTTCTTCTCCCCCTCCTTCAGCCAGCGGATACGGGATTTTTGTTTCCATAGCACTTCTTCTTGCTGCTCTCTTTCAAGGAGTTTTCCTTCCATTTCCTGTTCCTTGAGCGCTAATTCCTCTGTTCGCCCTTCTAAGATTAATCTCTGTTGTATAGATTTGAGATCTTGGAGAATCTTTTCCTTTTCCTTAAAAATGTTGCCGAAGGTTTGCTTATTCCACCTCTTGATTTCTCCTTTGAGCATCTTCAATTTTTTTTGGAACCTTTCCATTTTAGATTGTTCAATGGGATTGTAGTTTTGCCAAGTGGTAGTTATGAATTCCTTGAAATCTGGATGGGATAACCAGAAATCTTCAAATCTGAAAGTTTTTTTTAGATTATTGCCAGGCCTGTTCCAGAGCATTTCTATTGGCCAATGATCCGAACCTGAAAAGGGAATGATGTGAGCTGTGAATTCTCCACCTACATGGACGGCATTGTCAGAAATCAAGAACCTATCCAGTCGGGATGCAATCTGCAAGGGGATAACTCTTTTATTCGTCCATGTGTAGAGGCCGTTTGCTGTAGATAAGTCTATAAGCCAATTATTCTGAACAAAATCTTTGAGCAGAGTACCATCCTTATTTGATCTGCAGCGACCCCCCATCTTTTCCTCCGAAGAAGCTGTCATGTTAAAATCTCCCCCCGTCACCCATAACGGATGTTGCCGAGCATGGTTAAGTTGCACTATTGTGTTCAAGATTGCAGCCTTCTGCTACGTTTCTTGAGGAAAATAGACATTCGTTAGATGGCCATAGATATTAGTACCTAGAAGATGAAAAATGGCCTGAATGAAGTTTTTATTGGCATGAATATTGTTTAACTGTATCTTCCTTGCATCCCATAAAATTGCAAGTCCCCCTGAGGCGCCTTGCGAGTCTACTGCTATCACCTGACCGCCAGGCCATGCTTTAGCAGCTACTGTTTCCAAGAAATTCAAAGAGCATTTAGTTTCCTGAAGAAATAAAATTGATGGTTTTTCTTCCATGATCAAATTTTTTAGGAGTTTCCTTTTCCTAGAGATATTGAGCCCTCTTATATTCCAAGATATCAATTTCATTGGGAAGGATTTAGGTTGGAGTTGAAATACTTAGTGAGTTTGGCATATCTACCTGACTCAACTAGGACTGCTCCAAGCTTGATTGTTCTTTCCAGAGCAGTTTTCCTCCCTCTTTTTTTGCTGTCTTTGAATGCAAATTTGCCATCCCATTTACTACCTGTTTGAACTCCTAGGGAGTGTGTCTTTTGAGCTTTGGTTAGTATTTCTACCAAATTGTCAACCTGTGTTTCATGAATTTTATCAAAATTGCCCTGTTTACAGGCCTGTTCCTACCCTATAAGATCAAATTCCCCGAGATCGATTGATTCGCTGTCATCGTCCATGAATTGTGTTGCTTGCTGACTTCTTGCTATTTCCTTCCCTTTATTCTCGCTCTGCAATGGATTATCAATATCCATGTTTGGATTACTCCCGGGTTCTGAGACATGTTGGGATGTTTCGCTTTGCTGGACCAAGCTTGGTTTCTCCTGTTGAGATGCGATAACCGTTGTCTTTTCTTTGCTGGGTTCCTCCTGAGTTGTCATTGTTGCTAGCGTCTCAAAACTATTGCTGGTGGAGGGTTTGGAATTCGCTACTGGTGGTTTTTGTGTGGCAGCCGGCTTTTTACCTCCGCGTCTTCTGTTTGTAACTTTCGTAAAGCCTTCCTGTTGTTGAGGTTCTGGAGTGGTTTGAGCTTCCTCCTGCTTGTTCATGGGACAATCTCTGAAGAGATGTCCAATGCAATGACATTTTCTACAGCGAAAAGGCACCTGTTCGTAGTCAATCACTTGGATCCAGTCCTTATCCTCATGAAAGAGCCTAACTGTGTCCGGCAGAGGCTGTTTTAGATCCATGTAGACACAGATCCGGGCATAGGAGGCATAAGTAGTGTATCTCACAGTTTTGGTTTCTTCTGCAACTTTTACAAAGTCTCCTATCACTGATCCAATAGATTTTAATGATTCTTCACCCCAATATTCCCAAGGCAGCGAGTAAAGTCTGATCCACACTGGCGCGTAACTCAGATCTTCCTTATCCAGGTTGAATCTGGCTACCCATTGTCTGAGAAAGAGCCCAGCCGAGTTGAAGAAATATGGCCCTCTATCAAAGACTCTATTCCTATCTTCTAGGCAGTTAAAAATGGCAGTAAAAAATCCTTTCGGTCCTAGAAGGAGGGTTATTTCCCCCTTTGGCTTCCATTTATGATTTATCCATCCTCTTAGAGCTTTTTCATTTGGCCAAAAACCTATAAATTTACCTATAAGGGCGTGATCTGTCATATATTGTATTCTTCCATTTATTCTGTCACTAGGCAGTTCAACTTCTGGCCTATGAGTAGCAATCGGTTTACAAGTGGATGAACTAACCTTTGGCTTTTCAGTTGCAGCTTGTGAATCCACCATGTTCTGCCTTGCCCCTGTGGTTTTGTCCTGATTCGCTGAGCCTGTACTTGTATTACTTTCTGGTCCTTGTTGGCGTCTGTTGAGGGGCGGTAGATCTGCCCCCTCCCCCTGCGGGGGTACCATTGGGGCCTTCTGATCCTTCTGCAGCCTGAAGCTTTTGCAGCGCTTGTCAGGGCTGAGAGCACAGAGCAGGGGCCCTGCCGCCTCAGGAAAACCTCGAAACCCTAGCAGTCACGCCATCGCTCCTTCCATTCGCGCCTCCCGTTCGATAGGCAACTAAATGTTAGTGTATCTTATATTTACCATTTATTTGAAAGTTTTAGATTTGATTTATCATGTCAGTGGGAAAAGTATATGGAAGATTACATTATTGGTCATCAATTAGCAAGACAACTAGTAATTTTTACTCGTAAAAGAAATAAATATTATAATAACTGTAATGGTTATGTGGATCACTTTGTGAATTTTTTCACATTTATATTCTGGTATTCTTGTAGGAGAGAGTGATGAAAGCTCTCCAGGTTTGGTCAGACTTGTTTCTCTTTTCATATGCTTATGTTAATGGATTGAGAGCTACCTTTCCTCGATCTGGAAATGCAGGTGTCCCTCCTTTTCATTCAATATGTGGAGATGCCCCACCACTGAAGGACCTTGATAGTTCTCAAGCCAATCTTACGAACATAACAGACGGATCTGGTCCAAATGAAGATGCTTTTATGGCGATTGGAGAGGGAGCAATAGCTCAAGAATTATTTTTTATTCCTCTCATGTAGCTTGAAATCCAGTGTAGGCAAAATGGTTTATCTATTCATGGTGTTATGGAGGTAATGGTTTCCCAATTTCTTAGCTTAGAAGAAGTAGAGAAGCATAAGAACCAAGATCAAGACAAGGATTTCAGGTATGGATATAACTTTGCAATTAGAGGGAAGCATGCAAGAGAAATTGATGCTTATTTAAAATTTGGAGGGGGAAGGTGGAGCACATGTGAAGAAAGAAAATCCATACTTGATGATGATAAGGACTATATGTCTAGATCTAGGAAAAATGTTCATGAAGAATCATTTTTATGGTCATAGGATGAGGAACGTGAATCATTTGATGCCTCTTGTAGTGGAACTTTACCAAAAAAATGTTGGTGTGGTGATGGTAGTGTCACTTAAGGTGCCCCAAAAGTTAAAAATATTCTAGGAAATGTCAAGGAAAATTACTTTCTCTACTCCTTAACTCATGTTTTTCCCCATCAGTGTTTTTATAGACCAATTATCAGGATCAAAGAATGATCTTATCTTTAATGAGGGAGTCCAAGGGCTAACAATTTAAGGATATGATAATTTTTTTAAAAAACAGACAACCTTGTCTGAATTGCAAGGAATTGGGTGGAAAACTTGATGTTGATCCATTCTTATTCACATGTCAAATTTTTGAGTATGACTTGGGGCTATGATTGACTGAGAGGAGTTCACTTAATACTTTTTAGTCAAGGAAAATAATCAAATTTAGAGTCCATTTGAATTATGATTCATGAAGCATAGTAACAGAGTTGGTGAGCTTCATAGGGATCGTCCTTGTCATGATATGTTACACTCGAATGGCATGAATTTCAAAAGGATGAGATATGATATAAATCTTGGGAACTTCTAATCAAATAAATAAATCAAACCTGACACTTGAGATATGATATAAATCTTGGGAAATTTTAAGCAAATAAATAACCCAAACGTTAAACTTGGTAGCCTGAAATCAATTGTTGTGTGGCTACTTAAGACAAATTTATTAAATACTTTTAAAATTAACATACAATTAATTTATAAAAACAAGCCATTTCGTTGTAAATCAAATGTCAAACGCGATAATAATTCAAGTGATAACCCGCAATGACAATCCAAAATCGACGAGGCATAATGGAAAATTGTTCAAAACCCATTGGGAACATCCTAATCCTACATTCTACTTATCTAAAGCAACTGAAATGTTTCGTGGCTTGGGAAGCCTGGAATGTTAATTATATACATTGACCAAAAGATAAATAATTTAAACTAGTTCTGGGAACCAACCAATGCAAACAATAAATGATAAACAAAATGAAAATGGGGAAAAATGTCACATACCCACTCCATGAGACTTCCATCCACTTCCATACTCGATGCTGCCCAAGACTAAGCAGGTCAACATCCTTGTATCCACAGTAGAATTCATTAGATACATTATGAAAAAATAAAACACCAAAATCAGATAATGAAATCCTTGCAAATAGAAATGAACTAAGATTAGTTGTCCATATTTGTGCTATTGATGTAGCTTCTCCATGTGGACAACCAGTTCTTATGGCCACAATAAGCCCAACTTTTTTCCTTGGTGGTGCATCACGATGTACAATACTAGCATTACCAATATGTTGATGGTTACCACCACCATGAGGATGCCCAATTAGATTCATAGCCACACCACAAATCTTTGGGCCAACAATTTCTTTTGACCCTATATTTGTGGTATGCATTGCCAGCCTTGAGCATTGGTTTTTCTGTTATTGCACCTCCAGCAACTTGACCAATCATAGCTCTACAACCACTTGGAAAAATATGCTTAGTTCCAGAGGGTAGCTTCACCCTAGAAAATTAGACAATTAGAGTTAGCCCTCCCTTCATATAACAAAATTGAAATTCAACATAAAACTGAGATTCAACATACAATCTAATAATAAGGTCCCAAGTAACTTGTAAAGTGTGAAAAGATTGTTTTTGGAGCATAACCTCATTTAAACGTCAACTCAAGAGGATGTTTGGGTCTCGATGAAGCAACGAGATCGAATGTTCCACAATTAAAGTGCAGAACATGGAAAACCCTATTAAACTAGGCCAAATAGTGCCAATGAATAATAGGGACTGTCCAATTTTGAAACTCAATTTATCTGTTTAACCAGGAATGTCGGAAATTTCCTTAGGTTCAGGTTCAAGAGTATGCTTACAATCCCACTAAATGGAACTCTCTCTTAGGTATCCTAAATAACAAGTTGTGAGATTCTCATCTAAAAGAAATGCAGCGCATGACACAACCATTTTTTCATTTATCGGGACACCCACATAGAAATGTCTTCCAATTTGATAAGGCCGTTGGCGTCTGAATCACATCAGGGAGATAACATATAATTTATAGGTGTTGTCGACCAAGCGGAAAGTTTGTGCCAAATAGACTCACCCTAGACCAACTTCTATTGTCAGCTCGTGTGTATAACGTTCTTGGAAAACATAATGCACCAAATAGAATTGCCCTAAAGATCCATACCAACCACCTCCGTCAGAGCATGTGTAGATTTTTTTTGGCAAACATTTTTGGCCTACCAAACTGTGGATCATATGAGCCTTTTGACACCTCTTTCCACTGTGAACCCTGTGTGTTTATAAGCATTTTACCCACTAACACTGTACAACAGTCAAACTATGGGGAGTGTGGATGTCATGCAGAGTGTTGTATGGAAATTTCTAAAAATTATTAAAAATATATAATATCAAAATATTTTTCAAGAGATTTCAATAGGTTTAACATCCTAAAACATCATATCTATGTTGAGTGGTGGAATGTCATTAATAGAATCTATATATTTTTTTTTTCAGAGAGAAAAAGCATAATGTATTATATTGAGACAATATAGCATATATCAGATAAGTACAAATCTCAAGCTATAAGAAGCCGCGGAGGTCTATTAACCCTGAAACATAAACTTGGGATGTGTCCCTCCGAGAAAGAAGAAAAAAGAGATAATCTGAGCATATACACATCTCATATAAGAAGTGCAGCAAAAATTATGAACCATATGCAGATACAGATATGAGATCCTGATACCAAAGATAGATAAAAAATATATACATCATACAAGTACGATGATAGAGGCGGAAAAAGGAGAATACAAAAGGAGAAATAACAGCAGATCCGAAAATGAACAAAAGAGATTAAGGTTCTGGGGATGAGAAATCTTGAATGATAAAGGATTTCTCTTCCAAAATTACCTCCATGGACCAGGAACTTGATTCTAACTGAATACCTCGCTTTGACAAACTGTCCGCTTGCTAGTTTTCTTCTCTATAGATGTGTTGAATAGAGCATTCCTTTACAAGACCCCAATAAAACATGATCCTGTCGATCCATCCTTTGAGGTGAGAACTCCTGATAAGGCATTTTCCATTGACATGATCAATCATAACTTTGGAATCCCCAAAAATTGAGATGGATTGAATATCAAGAAAAATGCAAAAAGCGAGAAGACCCGCTAGAGCCCTCGCCTCAGCCATGCTATTTGTGCCCCTTCCTCCATATCATGATATAAGATATTGAAGATTCTCATCCATAATAATATGGAACCCACATCCACAAGAATTTTGTTGTGCAGCGCCATCAAAAAATTCCCTAGGGGTCCTTGAGAGAAGATCCATCTGTAGATTTTTGTTTACATTTTCCAGGTTGGGTGGCTTTGTCGGCATGGAGTCATAGATGGCTATGATTTGTTGAATGATATCCTTGAGAGGCACTTTCATATCTTTGAAAATTGCGATGTTCCTCCATTTCCATGCGCACCATAAGACAATGATAATAATATACCTCCACGACTCTTTCTGCCTACTCCACCACTCGAAAGCTGCATGCATAGAAACATGAGAAACTATAGGGAAACCATATAAAGAAGCCAAAACATGCCATATATTATATAGAGAAAGGCATTGGAAGAACATAGGAAAGTTGGTTTCCTCAGATGATTCACACATTAAGCATTTTCTCAGCCCGTGCCAATCTTTTTTTTTTAGATTTTCCCAGGACAGATTTTTATTGTGGAACACCAACCAAGAGAAGAGAATTAATTTGGGAGGGCAGCCTATTTTCTAGAAAACTGTTGGAAACATGGGATCAGTGTTTATGGAATTTTGGCCAATCATATCTTTATAAATGTCCTTTACACACACCTGAGGATATGCCTTGGGTGTCTTCCACATAAGGTAATCTTGCGGCCTGGACTTGTGAAACCCATAGCTTCTCAAAACATCCCTAACAGAATTCCATTGTCTTCCCAGGATCTCTGACATACCTAGATCAATGGCTTTCTTCCAGAGAGGAATAGGTCCTTGCCATGCTTGTATGAGCTTGTACCATGTAAAAAAACCTTTAGCATGAAAAAATATTAGAAGCCTTTCGGGAATGATTATACTTTCTCGCCCGCTCATGATGGGATCTATACCAATAAGGATTTTGCTACCTATTTGTGAGCTCCAATAAAGGTTCTTAAGAAAATAGTGCTCTATTTTGCGAAAACTGAGCCATATAGCTAATCCATACTTGGCTCCGATCCTTCCAATTCTAAACCAGTGTTCCATGTATTTTCCTTTCATGTATTTTTTTTTATAGTAAAGCTCCAAGGCCCTTCCCCGAATATTCCTCCCCACAAGGATTTGCATAGGAGTGCTTTCCCAAATGATCTCAAATCCATTAAACCCCATCCTCCTGAGGCCTTCGGTAGAGATATCTTCTCCAAACTAGTAAGATGATATTTTCTCTGTTCAAATTTTCCACCCCAAATAAAAATTGCAGTTATCTTGTTCATTTTTTGGATTATACTTGCAGGAAGATAAAATATGTGTGCCCAGTATACGGCAAGCTACGATAGAACTGCTTGAGATAGAACTATCCTTCCTGCCAACGAAAGAGACTTGTATTCCCAGGGAGAAATCTTTTTATAGTACCTATCAATTAGCCATTGCCAATCCATTTTAGAGTAACCTTTAGCCTTTAGCTGAAAACCCAAGTATATGACACCCTCCTTGATTGATCTTGTCTCTACTCCAAATAGTCCTGAAATGCATATCATTGTTTCCATATTGACATCATTGTGGAAAAGAATAGATTTAGACTTGTTTATTTGTAATCCAGTAGCATTTTGGAACCTATATAGAATGTCATTTAGACAAGTCCACGAGAGTCTGCAAAGATTGCAAAAATGAGCACATCGTCGACAAATAGATTGTGCGATATGTAGTTGTTCCTGCATATTTTCACCGGCTTGCACCTGTTTTCAGAGACAACCCTATTTATATGAAGGCTTAAAGAGTTCATTTCAAGGATAAACAGAAGAGGGGAGAGGGGGAACCCTTGACGCAACCCCCTTTCAGCTAGAAAAAAAGGAGAGGGGATCCCATTTATGATGATAGCACAGTTCATGTTCTCTATGCATGCCATGATCCAGCTTATGGAATTTGATCTCAGGTCGATCTTGGTTAATAAGCATCTAATAAACCCCTAGTCTAAGCAGTCATATGCTTTTTGTAGATCAATTTTTAGAATGGCAGCTTCTGTCTTGTTTGAGAACATAGAAAACAAGCTTTCTTGAGTATTTGCGACTGCATCCAAAATATTTCTTCCCTTTAAAAAATCATGCTAATCCTTTGTTAGGAAAGAGGCCAATGATTCCTTAATCCTTTCCAAAATAATTTTGAAATGGTTTTGAATGTTATATTGCATAAAGATATTGGCCTATAATCTTGAAAGGAGACCGCATCCATTTTCTTTGGAATAAGAGCTATCTGAGTGGATGTTGTATTTTGATGTATGCTGCCAGAGATTCTTGCTGCTTCAACCATCCTCAATAAGCCTTGTTTGATGATATCAAAAAAATGGATGAAGAACTCTATTATCTAGTGGTCTGGGCCAGGACATTTATCCTTCTTAAAAGGCTTCATAACACCTAAAAGTTCTTCATCTGTTATGGGCTGAAAGAGGTGCTCATTCTTTCCGTCATCAAACATTTGTGGAACTAGATCAATACCCCATAAAATATCCTGAAATTTGCACTCTTCCCTTCTTTTATATTGGTCTTTAAAATGCCTCACAGCTTCCTTTGTGATTTCTTGTTGTGAAAAGAGGAATCCTCCCCGACCGTCACTGATTTTCCATATGGTATTTCTTTCACGCCTGGAATTAGCAAACTTGTGGAAAAATTTTGTGTTCTTGTGACCCTCCTTAAGCCAGATCGCCCTGCTCTTGAGTCTCCAAAAAGCCTCTTCCTGCTTCAGCAAGTGTTGTTTTATCCTTTCAAGATCATTTATGCGGCATCTCATGCTAAAAGGGAGTGAATCAATGGCCAACACTTTGGATATACAGTCCAATTCCTTCTGAGTTTCTTTGAGGGCCAATCTATCGACCTGTCTTTTTTTAATCTACCATTCTTTTACTACCCTTCTTATAGAGGATAATTTGTCTCTGAAGGTCATAAATGGAGGCAACATATCATTTGCCGACAATTCCTTCCATGTATCTGATATGACTTCATTGAAATCTAGCGCTTCCAACCATAATCTGTTGAATTTAAATGGATACCCCTTCTTAAAGCCCTTATCCCTCCAGCCAAGATAAATCGGCCTATGGTCGGATATGAAAACGTTTTCAATTGATGAATAAGGCATGCCCATTTTATCAATAATGCTGCAGTGTACAATAAACCTATAAATCCTCTTTGTGATGAATGTCTTCTCTATTTTTCCATTGTCCCATGCAGGCATCATTTTGGATCAAATTATATCCACGAGATTCCTATGCAAGAGTTCCAATTTTATGTAGTCAGCAAGCGAGTCACATTTTCTGCAGTTTCCCCATCGTTCCTCTGAGCTTAGAGTTACATTGAGGTCTCCTGCAATCATTAGAGAGTCAATATCAAAAATATCTGAGGCAAATTTGTTTTCCCAGAAAGGAATTTTATTCTTATAAGGAGCATAGATGTTGAGAATGTTAATGGGGCAATCTCTTCCTCTGATGGATGCTGAGATTAGAATGCCTGCAAAGCATTTATAAGCTTTGGCTCTGATCCAGATAGGGTCCCATAGGACCGCCAGCCCACCTGAAAGACCCATAGCTTCCGATGCCACCATATGCCAAGAGGGAAACATTTTCCTAAAGTAGGAGATGGACGCATACTTGCTACTCGTAGTTTCCTGAATAAGAATAAATTTTGGCTCAGCTGAGTGGAATATATTCTTTAATGCCAAAAATTCAAGGTCTGCCCCCAAACCTCTTATATTCATAGAAATGACGAAGGTCATTTGGGAGATTTATCAGCCGTGCTTGCTCTAAGAGGTTGTATTTCTGACATGTCGAAAATGGGAACATTTACAAGAGATAGGTTCCTCATACCTCTGTCTGTATCCTTTGATGACCCTCTAAAATGTCTACTACCTCCTTTGACCTTCTTTCTCACCGTTATAATTTTTAGCAGAATTTGGGCTTATGAGGGAAGGAAAAGGTTTATTTGGTTTATGGATGGTTAAGGGCTCCAACTCCAGAGACTTCTTACTTAAAAGTAAATCTAAATTGCTATAATTCACCCTTATTGAAAGAATACAATTCTAACCTAGAGGTGAATACTCTCCCAGTGGTCGATCCATGTTGTAGCATCCTCTCCATAAAAAAAGACATCGAATTATTCCTAGATGTCATATATGAAAATGAAAAGAAAGTGATGGTGAGAAGCCGCTTGTCCCTCCCGGGGGGCATGGAATTAGATCATTTTCTTCTTATTTACGCAAATGTACTTATTTCTCCCAAAGGAGATAGTCTGTGAAATATGATCAAATCACGAATTTTGACATTGAATTCAAGATTGGGACTAGAACTCTTGGTTGACCTAGTACCGGAGGAAGGAATTCCGTTTTTATATAAGTAATTTGGCCATAAAAAAGATGAGACAAATATTACGTTGCCGTAACAAATTCAAAAATTTGCTCTATACCCGGGAGAATGGCCGAAGAGAAAAGTTTAGGGTGGTTAGACCTCCCAGCAGCGATCCGCATTTATCCACCCATACTCCTTGACGAGCGAGCCCCCCGAAGAGTACCTAGAGTGGGTAACTCTACGAATGGGTATGAGGAGGCTTCCTTGAGAAGATAAGAAAGCTCGAATAAGTAACTGATGGCATGTTCATTCTATCTATATCAATAACTAGAACTATCTAGGGATACCGGCCTTAGGATAGACCATACACATTTGCAGGAGATGAGACAGGGGAGTTGAGAGGGGTTGGGGAAACCATCAGTTCTTTGCCTTTCGTTGATGGAGATTTCCTGGGTGTCTGCGAGGATGATGAGAATATAATGGTTTGAGATCCCACTGTAAAGTCCTTGAAGGGCTGCATGATTGGGGGGGGGGGATGGTACAACTTTTTCATCGATCGGTTCTAGGGGAGGCTTGCTTAGAAAATATTGAGACTTATTAACAGTATTGCAACCATTCTTTGACAAGCTTTTAGGTTTGTTGTCGGTGCCATGTGAGAGTTCCTGAGAGAGATACTGTGGGGAAGTAATGAGATTGTTTTCCAAATTTTTATGCACAACATCATTTTCCGTCGACAGACTGGCTATAGGAGAAAACTTATCCTTTTCAAAAAACAAGGGGGAGGATACCCGGGTATTTTGATGAAACATTCTGCTTTTTAGCTTCTCAAGCCAAGAGCAATTTTTAATGAGGTAGCCTGTCCTATGGTAAGCAGAGCATTTGAAGGGAATGCCCCAGAAATCCAGTATGTTGATTTATTTTTAAGTCCCGCCAGGCAATCTCAATGTGGTCGGGAAATCCTCCTCTATAGGCCTTTTCAATAAGAATCCACGCAATTCGTTTGTCTTTCTCCCCTAGGCATCTTGGGTCAACATAGATAAATCTTCCAATGGAATTACCTATCTCAGATAGAGTCTCTTTAGACCACATCTCCAGGGGAATTTTTGGGAGTTTGACCCACATCAAGTTGTTAGATGGAGTGTTTTTCAGAGGGTCATACCCAATGTACCATCTATGGAGAGCAAGGAAGCTCCTTTTATGAACCCAGGGTCGAGTCAGAATGGCTTATATGTCACTGGCACTTAAAAAGTCAAAGCAATACCACTCCTTCATAAGACTTGAAACAATGGGAAGATATCCAATCAATGGTTTCCATTGAACCTCAAGCCATTTTCTCATCATGGCATCATCCATGTTTGGAAAATTCCACCTGCCCACTAAAGCAAGTTCCTGTAAACTTTCTATGCACTCAATCAGGTGGGCGTTGTCTAGTTTTAATGCAGCAGGTGGGGGAGTGGTTTTGATAGGGTTGCGCACCTTGTTGTAGCGGTTTGCATGTTCGTGCAAGGCCTTGTTTTCCAATTGAAACACACTTTTATTTTTTCCCTCCCACAAAGGCTGATCTCTCTGTACCCCTTCCGCATTCTTGATAGCACTAGGCATTGATGGAAGGACCACCACGTCATCCAGAGTGGATTGCCAACCTCTAGATAACGTGGCACCTATCCAATCCTTCTCAGCTTGAATTGCTGCCATTACCATGGCCTCCAATGCCAAGGCATCGGACCCACCCTCCATGCATCTCCAAACTCTAGCCCCTGGCTAGAAATAAATTGTACTTTGTGTCCTGTATAGATTTCCAAATCGAGGTCTCATACCCAAAGTAAATGAGCAGATGGTAGAAACCTGTACATACAACCTGGATTGAAAAAACCAATAGAGAGCACTTTAATACTCTTTTGACAAAAGGTACTGACGACATCAAAACACGGGACGAAAAGTATCTTGCGATTCTGGGAAATAGATTAAGGGGAAGATTTCCATATCAGGATTTTGAGCCAGGAATATATGATCAGCTGACCGTTCGAACATAGAACCTGGATGGAGTGATGCCAAATGAGGGAGTTAAAAGCTCTTCTGACAGAGGATCTAGTGCCAGGAAGATGCTGGAAGGATGGTGTGCGACTATAGCATAGTTAATGTTATAGTCCTTACACCCCTGACAAGAATTTGACCTCATCGCATACCATGTTCATGCATCCATGCATGCATCATCACCTAGCTCCGACGATGCCTTCCTGCCGAGCTTGACCTCACCGCGACCGTAATTCGGCGATGTGTTCCTGCCCGCCTTCGGTTTATGGTCTTAATGAGCTTTACCAACAGCTCATAAACTCCCACCAACCATGTTGAATACACCAACCGGACTCAATAATGTATCGGATTCTGGACTAATCCCGACAATTGACTCGCCGTAATACTTATCCCATGTGGCGCTCTATTTGATATTTCAAATTTCAAATTTGAGCGCAAGTGCCCTGCGCACCATGTCATACCATTGGCGCGAATACCATCCATACGTCACTCATTTTGAATTTTGTAACTGGGTTTGAATTTTGAAACCCGCCGAAACATTGATAATTTAATTTATTTACTCAGCATCGACTCCTAAAAGCGTCTATCGGAGGTAATTCTGGTGGTGCCCAAATTCGCCATGGATATCTTAAACGTCGGAGAAGACAGATGAACAGCATTAGTCACAGCTTTCTTTTCATGTGCTCTTCATTCTGGTAATTGTGTTGCTGTTTCTTACGTTGTCTTGGTACATGACCTACGAATCGGCCCTGGAGGGTTTGATGGATCAACTCATCATGGTCCTCATTTTGTGCCCGGTGAGTCACAATCTAGTCCTCAGCTTCCTCCAGAAAAATTGATCACCCACTGCAGCTAAGGGATGCCCAGAGGAGGTTGTCGTAGCCCAGATAAAAAACTAGCATGTTGCAGGGCTTTACCTCCCCAACAGTACCATCGTTGCTTTTATTTCGAACGTGATGTGCTAGAGGATCACATTGTTGGCGGCATAGTGGAGCAGGGCTTGGGCCACTACTTGGAAAGGTTTTCGTAGGTGGGAGGGCTTTGGGTGCACCGGTCCTCGAATTGGGGATTCATAAATCTAACGTTTAAGCATCAGTTTCATAAATTGTCAAACAATTGCAATTATTCATGTGCTACTTGTATGCTTCTTGATACGAGCTCTTTACATGTTTTTTTGTGTCTGAATGTGTGTTGTTTTCGGACAATAACTATGTGTATCAAGATCAAACTTCTCGAGATAGAATACTTACCGCAAGAACTTCTAAAGATGAACAATCTTCTACATTTAGTGAAGGAGTATTGTCCTTTGTTGGAACTACCATTTAGAAAGATTGAAGAAGAAAGAGAAATAGGTAGAGAGTTGAATACGTTTGAGTCCTTCCATGACGATGATAAATGCTTATTTATGATACAGTGGTTTTCTACAAAAACATTGGAGTTATTATTTCCAGAGTGTGTTTGCCCAAACCTTCGGTCCTTGTATTTTCCGCAATTTGGGAAATCAACGCAAATAGGAGGGCTTTGTGGTATGTTAAAACTTCAACATCTAGATGTTTAGGAGTGTGTAAGAATAGAGGAGTTGCCACTGCCACATCTTGAGATGTTGATATCTATGGAGGAATTGGATGTTTCTAAATACAAAATGCTGAGGAGCATTCCAAGGTTGGGGCAACTTAAGAAGCTCAGGACCCTATATGTTGTTGGATGCAATGAGATGTTAGAGTTGTCCATCGCAAGGAATTTAATGTTGTTAAAGAAGGTTCATGCTTATAACTGCCTGAAATTATGGTGGGATGAGGGTGAGCTCGAACAACTGCACCAAACACTGAATGTCGCTTTGGTATTAATCATATGATGAATGGAATGTTTACAATAATTTTAACGAACATAAAATCTATGTTTAACTATTTCATGTATACTTAATACATTAAATTTCAATATTTAAATATATACTTAATACATTAAACAGTAATATGAAATGTCTTTGAGGCTTGCTTTACGCATATGACATGATGGAAAGATGAATGGTTTTCAAAATGAAAGAATCACCCAAAATGTGATTTAAAATTAAATCTCATTTGTGAACTTTAAATTAATGATCTTAATACTTTGCAATGTAACCCGATATATCTGTGTAAAAGATGATGGTCAATCTAAGTTCTCATCCCGACTTAATTTTTCCTATGAGTGACAATATCAGTGGACCTTTAAAATTCTCGACGATACGAGCGAAATCCCCACAAAAGAATTTCTCGTAGGGTTTATTGGTCACGCACGCCATTCCCAAGAGATTCAAGCCATCTCCAAGAGATTCCTAGTTGGACAAATTTGGAGCATTTAGAAATGGCAGATTTTATTAAATTATTATTAACTATATCTTAAATATTAATTTAAAATCATTTAAAATTTATAATAATATTTTTCCAATAATTATAAAAAAAAAATTTAAAAGGATTAAAAATGATTGAAATATTTTTGAAAAGTTTAAGATAATGATTTTAAAAATTTTAATTAAAAAATGATAAAATATATAATATAAATTATTTATTAAAGTAAAATATATTATATAAATAGAAAATAATTAAGGTATCATATGTATTTAAGTTGGATTATGAAAATTACGGAAAGAAAAATAAGCAAAATTGCTAGTGATTTCTAGAATAATACTATGTAACATGTGTGATTCTGTCAACGTTTTGGATGGTGACTCCATCCATCATTAATGACCATACAACTGTGTGTGGTCTTTGATGATAGATGAAGTCACCATAAAAAACGTTGACACATCACACATGTTACATAATATTATTTCAGAAATCACTAACAATATGACAGTGGAAGTCTCCAATCACTCAAATTAGTAAAAGTTATATACATAAAAGAGGATATTGCAATTATTATTTTAAGAAATTTTATGAATTTTTTAAGTTTGTCAATGGTTTAGATAATGATAGAACAAGATAATAACTAAACACTTATACAAAGTAATTTTCAAGGGATGTATTTTAACATTTATTATAAAGTGAGAGGTTTTTACTTAGAGACATACAAGTTTGGGTTAAATGTTTTTTAAAAAGTAAGTTAGGGATATCAAATATTATTTTACAAAAGTCTTAAAAAAATAAATAAATAATTTGAATCTCTTCTTTTACATTTGCATGCTCTTCAATTCTACAATGGAGAACTGTCTTCCTAAAACATGAACTCATGACCTTATTGTTCTTATTCTTAAATGGAAGCAAAAAAAGAAACACCTCTATTTATATGATCATTATGGTTAATCCCTCTCATAGCTAAGTCATATTGGATTATAATTATAAAAAAATAACATATAGCTCAAATTTGAGATAAAAGAGGTCATCTAAAATGAATGTACTAATAACCGTTTTGAGTTGACTTTTCTATTATAAATGGTGTACAAGAATGTTATTGCTAACTTCAATAATACAAATGGTCGGTTAAAAGAAATATGGAAGAGTGTTGGTTGCACTATATGACCCAACATTTAATGTCAATCTACAGTCCATAGACTTCAAAACACAACTTTGGAAATGTTGCATAAATACTTTAGAAACCTGCAAAGCCAAATCATAATCTCCTCTATAAATTTTTCATTACCATTCTTGAATTCTTACAAACACTATTCAAACCCTTGTTCTAATCTTGCAATCATAGGCATCCATTAGAAGTGAAACCCTAAGTACTGCAAATACTAATCTTTCAATCTACCAACATTTGAAAGCAACTCTTAACTATTAACAATTGGAAAGAAAAGCCTAATTATTGATAATTGAAAGGAAAACCCTTAACTATTGAAAATTTGAGAGAAAACCCTAATTATCAAAATGAAAACCCTTGCTACTAATTAATTGGAAACTTGAGCATCGACTCAACAAATGTAAAGGGTGTCTTTGAAGGGAAAAATAGTTGAGCTCCTAGACAATACACACACTATAAAATATCTCTACACTCAATGCATAACTCTAAAGCAAAAGAAACAACTAAGTCTATTGTGATCCTCCGCTAGGTCCTATTGCAATCTATTTTTATGTCAAAAAAAAGAAAGATTCCAAATTTATTCCAGACACACACCGGTCCATTATAAAATATGTACAAACTATTCAAAACACCATATGCATGAATAACAAGGTCCCTACTTAGTTTTGACACATAATACCTGTAAAACTTCATAAAAAGTTGCGAGCAAATATACTCACGCTATTCTTCAAATTGGTATACAAGTTTCAAATATTTCTAAGAAAAATCAATCAAATATGAATTTTAAAAGATAACGTGTTGCTCATAAAGAGGACATAGGAAAGAAGTAATTTTATAATCTGTAAGAGCATAAATCATCACTTTGTTCACAATGAAAAATATGCAATATTATAAATAATTGAATCCCTCTTATAAACAATTCCTTTGGCGCATGTCAGACAACACATCACTTATACCACCACTGTGAAACCTCAAAACAAAAATACCTATATGTTATGTTTGAACTCAATAAATAACTCAAAGTCACATTACAACTTGTTTTACCATTCAGATAGTGGATTTCGATGGATCTAATATGACTTGTGTTAGATGGAATGTCTCAAGATCGAAACCATAATTGGAATCCTCAAGAGATTAATTTTTTTCAAAAAGGAGGCAACACATTATACATTTAAAACATCCTTGTCATTGACTGTCATAAACCAAGAAACATGTACATAAACTATATGTTAGTGCACAAAAATAGATAAATTAAAGAGAAATCCATGTATCAACTCAACCAATAATAATGACTCCAATCCAAATCGCATCATCATTCAACAATCGGCTTTAAATTATAATATATTTTTGATAACCCAAATCTTAACAGACATGTTGTGCTTATACAAAGAGAACTTTAAATATCAATCAAGATATTGTTCGTTGTTATGACATAAAACACCAAATCTGGTTAGATCCAACATGCCTTATATTCTCATTCAATGGAGAAATCCAAATTGGGACTAAAGATCGAAAACCTAAGCGATCGATCGTAAGAAAACAAAATATGTTGGTTTGATCATTACATATAAACAATGTTTGGTGTAGCTTATAGATATCATCACATGAAAATATAATACAAAAGTGAATTATATGTGCAATTTTTGCCATGGAAATGCATCATGCTTGTAATCTCAACACTCCTAGATGTGTAAATGTAAAGAAAACATAAAATAAAGACTTATCTACCGAGGAGTTAGAGTGTGTAGTTTTCACACAGGAAACCTCTAGATCTGAGATCAAACACACAAGTTAGCACAACAAATGGATAAATATCAAGAATCAATAAACAAATATGAAACCTAGCTAAATGAATGCAAAAGATGGAGGACAATGAATTGGATTGGTGAGCCTAGCCAACCAACTTGTGCCTCCTATAGAAAATTTCAATAATAAAGAATCTTTAATTCCTCAAATGAACAAAAAAATGTAGGATGGAACCTAGCATAAAACTTTGTATTATATCTTCTTAGTCTCTACATCATGTCAATTTCTTAGGTCCAGTTGACTAAAGATACATCTATAATAATACCACCTGCATTAGCCACAAACCATAGCTTGGATTTTATAATTTTTACAATACATCATTGGGCTTCAAACTAGCCAATTGAATGCAAAACAAAATAGGTAAGAATAATAATAGCTTGTGCTTGAAGGAAAGTATGGTGCAACCAAAAAGTAAACAAGGAAATCACAAATCTACTACAATAAGAACTATAGAGTAGTTCCTTCTTCCTCAGTCTGGAGCTAGCTATAATCATTATGCTCACACTTTGACCTTGATCTAACTCCATAAATATCTCTAACATGTGTACACAATATTGATTAACCACTAGCCCTCGTGGCATACTTCAATAACCAAAGCATTCCACACATCCATTTCCTCGATGCATGATCTATATACATAGTACGAAAACTGCACAACCTTTGTTACTGACTTATAAACAATCATAAATATTGGAAAATACATACAAGTGGAGGTATTTTTAGATGAAATGCAAATTGAGCACAAATCTTCACTATTGCATCAAAAAGAATGTGGAAGTGTGAGGTAAAGGTTCCAAATTGGTAAAACAAGGGAACAAAATAGGGTATCGTAGGGGAAAAAATATGTATTAAATACGAAAGTTCTAGGGCTTGACAAATAGATGGCCAATTCAACATTGTTTGAAAACCTTTTGAGTGCCCTCCATCAAATTACATGTTGTGGTGATTTACAAATACGAGAGGTGTTGTCGCTTTTAACAACACCTGCAACATGGGTGCTTCACGGGGCATAGAAACTTCCTATAGACAACCTCTGGGTTTATTTTAGACAAGTGCCTAGGTCATCTTAAAGAGAGGAGTGCATGGAAGATTTTCAACGCGGGCTTTCGGTTGCACTCCAATTGTCATGTAGTTAAAAGATAATAAAGGGGGCTTGCTTCAATAGGCCTTCATTAATGTAGACTCAAGCCAATGCATATATCCAAATGTAGTGGTTAAATCGAGGTGACCTCATGGTTCTTGTTATTAGCCCTTTGCACTAAAAAACATTACAAATTATGCAAGCTTCGATACTCCTTGACCCCTTCTGATTACATCAACTCTTAACTAGTGTTACAAAATAGACTCTTCTAGAGTCTTTTACATCACAAACACATGGCTATCCCCTTTTCCATCAATAATGGGATCTGACGCAACATCCTCCCAAACTATAGGAGTGAAAATAAGAAGGTTAACTTCTGAGTGGCAAAATTTTTGCATACGAACTCTGAATAACGCGATTCATGTGTCGTTGGAAAGGTATTTGTGTGTTGAGTAGCATGACATGGTGCGGTGCTAAAGTGGTAAATTTTTACCCCCCCCCAAAAAAAAAATGTCCTTTGATGCCTCAAAATGTTCTGAGAACGTTTTATACCCTGTTTCACCAAACTGGGTCCCATTGGTAAAAATGGTCTGATGAGCTGATCTCTCCACTTTTTCCACCTCAAATGCATCGATATGGATGAAAAATAATATAATTATCCAATTCGGATCACGCCTCCCCAATTTTGGAGGATTTTGGTCCCCAATTTGCTTTACTAATTGAGGTAAGGAAATTTGTCTTTCCACCTTCTCTCTAGTGTACCATTTAACTTTGCCTTGAAGTTGTCCCTTCAACACATTCTTACAAAGGTTATGTTGCCCATTTCTTGTAGTTCTGGACCTCTTTTGAAAAATTGTATCTTCTGTAAAATTTGCATGAGGGTCTAGTGCCAAATCCTCCATGGAAGGTTGGACATGTTCCTCTTCCTGATCTAGCATAGAAGGCTTGTAGAGTTTCAAATTATCTACATTCACAACTGATTAAATGCACAAATATGGTAGTAAACTCATTCAATAGGAATTATCACCCACCTTTTCGAGTATATCAAAGAGACATACCCTAGAACCTTGATTTTCTTGTCAAACCCCTCTAGCCTCTCCTTGTTCAAATGTATCCATACTCTATCTCCCACCTTGAATTATTTCTCTATTTTGTGTTGATCATCCCTAACCTTATACTTATCCTTCGACTTCTACAGTGTTTCATGTACCTTTAGATGGATATATCTCACTTTCTCTATAAGAGTTTCTACCCTCAAACCATCTCCTCTAAGATCTTCCCTCACTCCTTCTTGCTCCCATATGAAATATCCAAAGGTGAAGGTGAAAAATATCCAAAACAAGTCTCAAGCGGAGACTTTCCTCTAAAATTGTGGATTGCTCTATTATAAGAATGTTGTATATATACCATAATTTCATTCCAAGTCTTCAGATGCTTCTAGTTGTATGCCCTCAGAAGTTGTACCAAAGTCATGTTGACTACTTATGTCTGCCCATCTGTCTATGGATGGAATGTTGTAGATCTCTTCAACGTTTTGTCTATCTTCTTCCACAATATAGTCCAAATTACACTGAGAAATCTTGTGTCCCTGTTTGAAATGATGCTCCTTGGTATCCCAAAGTGCACCCAAACTTGTCCAAAGAACAAGTTTGTTTCTTCTTGTCAGTTGATGGACTTTTTACAGGGCATCAAAATACACATCTCTCTGAACATGTCAATACCATGAACATGTAGTCATGTCCCTTCCTGGTTGTCTATAAACCTCCCACAAATTCCATTGAAATTCTTTCCCAAGGATGAGTAGGTACGGGGTAAGGGATGATACAAACCCTGTTTCTTGTTGCTAGGCTTGTTGATATAGTAAAGCATGCACGATTTTATGAACCTAGCTACATACTCTTATATCCTAGGCCAGTACACATACCTTTTCTAGTTAGCCATGGTCTTCCCTACACCAATGTTCCCTGAACCATTGGAGGTGTGAGCCTCTCTAGTCAGCTATAAACATTCACCTTTAGGAAAATGTAGCTTATCCAGCCTATAGAGTAACCCATCTTAGAGATGGTATTTAATGGTGTTGTCACCATCATGCACATGAATCTCACTCTGCAATTACTGATACACCTAATTGAATTCCTCATCTTCTTAATATGCCTCTTTTTATGTTGTTGAGAAATCTAGGGAATCAAGTATTAGGTGATTTTTCTTCAATTAGTAACTGCTCGTGGGTTCTTTTTACAAATATATATTAGAATAATATTTTCTTAAGTTATTAGTTTTCTTCGTCATTAAACAACAACAAATGCATGAACATAAATATACAAGAGACACATATTGTAGGTTATGACTCAAGACCAAAACCTCTCACTTTCTGAATGGAAAACCCGCAAAAAATCTTCTTATAGAGATTCAAATTGACGAATACCAAGACCAAGGCCCTTTACCTATTTTCCACTCCAAGACTAAGACACTAGTTCTATTTACTATCAATATTATTCTCTTTTCTTCCTCTTTTCTTCCCTTCTGCTTCGACCTCCTTAACACTGAGCTATAATCATCATCGAGACTGAAATCTCTTTACTCACCGTGACCTTTTCTCTATGGTAGTATAGAGACTTCCTCACTGTGTAATACTGCAATATAATGGCACCTAAGTTGTGAAGCATCAAACCCTTCTCACTGTGGTAGAAAAGTTCTGCATATACAGAAAATATGTGTAGGTAGAAAAGTTGAGCATATATATGGACTGTTGTGTATGCATATTATGGAAGTTTTGCACAACTTCTTTATATACTTAGCTTTTGTATATGTGCATATATGGAAGTTTCACATATATATAGGATATACGCATATACAGAAGTTGTGCATATATGGAAGATATGCACAACTTTTGTATATACATAGCTTCCACATATGCGCATATACAAAAGTTGAGAATAACTTCAACCTTCTTATATACTCAACTTTAACCTCCATATATATGTGGATCTTCTGTTTATGTGCATATACGGAAGATATGCACATACATATAAGTTGTGCACATACATAAGATATGCGATATGAGATATGCACATATATAAATTTGTGCTACCTCCATATATAAAATTTATGCTTCTTTCATAAATACATATATATTTCAAATCTTCCATAAATATGCATAACTTCTGTATATGTGCACATCTTCCATATATGTGCAACTTCCGTATATGTGTATATATTTCGTATATGTGAAGATTTTGTATATGCGCATATTTTTTGTATCTGTGCATATTTTTTGTATATGCACATATATAGAAAAAAAAAAAAAAAAAAAAAAAAAAAAAAAAAAAAAAAAGGCATATACGGAAAAAACTTGTGCATTTACGGAAGATATACACATATGCGGAAGCTGTGCAGAACTCTAGCCTCTATACATATGTTTTGTGACCTATACTTGGTGTCTTCTCCTAATTTATTAAAACAAGAGGTAGATCCATGGTAATGATATGTTCATCCAAGCATGCAACATCAAAATAAGATATAAATATAAAAGTAACTTGTAAACTTGATCATTTGTAAATAATAAAAGCAAAACATATTACAACTACATTCATAAAAAGTAATGTAACATTGATAGAATATAACAACGCATCCACATATGGATTTAAAATTCAATGAATATGTTGTCATAAACACAAGTCTAAATCTATGTACTTTTATTCAAAATTGGTCCAACTATACATTTTTCTTTTTTACAAAATAGAACTTCACTTCCAGCATAGATAATGGAATCTCATGCACATAAATGACATAATAGAAAACCAACATCATGATCGATCTAAAGTATGGGTCTATAAGTCACCCTCGTCCCTCTTGGCACTCCCAGGTGGATTTCGAAATTGATATCTCTACAAAAATTACAATAATCAATTAGTTGTAAAAATTGAAAGGCATAGAATCAATTTCATTAATTCATGATGATATTTTGATCAAATACTCATTCTCACCGTGAGGATCTGAGGCAATATAGAAGATAACCTTTCCTGGGTAGATGGTGGAGCACTTGGTGACAGATATAGGCATGGTTCAAGGGTGTTGGATAAAGGCATGGTGGAAGTGAAATAGGGAAAAGGTAGTGGGTGTGGGCAACGATACACCCCCACTAGTTGTACGATAATGGGAATCATTGTAGGCTGGGGGATTAACCTGGGGCGAAAATTGCAATGTTAAGGATGGATGATTTAAAAAATGAGAATGGTGGATACTAAAGGGTAGGGGTGAGCATTGGGAAGGTATTACAGAGCTGGTTATAGGCATGGAAGAATTTATGAAGGAAAAAGGTGGTGGGTGTGGGTGATGATACATCCTAATTGGTTGTACAATAGGGGGAAGCACCCTTGGGGAGGATATTGGGATGTTAATGGCTGAAGCAGTGTTCCCAATGCTAGATTTTTTTTCAATGGCATGTTCATTAAATAAATGAATTCAACAATTTGGAATGTTGTGAGATGTGGGTCCCTCAGTTGTAACAATAAAAAAAGTTCATATAGTTATGCAAATGTATTGAACATGATAATATATCACATTTAATGTAAAACAATGCATAGCATGAAATTTCCATACCAATATTGGGTATAATAGAATCTTGTGTTATCTCAGGCGCATGGTCCCAATTTCTTTGTTTTTAAGAAGATAACTCCAATTGTTCATCCATTCTTTTTTCCCTTGCATGAACTTGTCCAACCCTTTCAAATTGTAGTTTATCTATCCCTGATTTTAACTTGCGACCACATCGTCTCTTTTTATTTACTGGACTCAAGAAACTATGTTTTCTCTTGGTAGTGATCTTGGATGGAGTTATAGTATTGAAAAACATTTTTTGTATTCTTGACATGATTGATTACCCCATTCATATCAGTGGCCCAATCAATTCCCAGGAGCACAGGGTACGAATTGTTGTCATCAACAATCTTTATTACTTCAAAATATGCTAGTGCGCTTGCTCCCTACAATTGCCCCATGGGTATAATTTTCTGTTGGTTCACCATTCTCAGCTGAATCAGAGACCATTGCAGTGCAGGTCTTCCCATTCGCTCCCATGTCTGTTGCGGTAGGACATTTGCATCCGATCCCAAATCCTAAATGACTTGATCTATCTGTATATGGAATTTGTACACATCTTCGTTTATGCTTCTGCATCGTATATGCGCAAATTCCATATACATAAATTGCGCATATACAAAAACTGTGCATATATGGAAGATGTGTGCATATACGGAAACTGGGCATATACGGAAGACATGCGCATATACGGAAACTGGGCATATACGGAAGACATGCGCATATACGGAAACTGGGCATATACGGAAGATATGCGCATGTCTTCCGTATATCCCTAACTTTTCTGTAGGTGCATATCTTCCGTATATGTACGTCGTTCATGTATCTGCATCGCAGATACGCAAATTCCATATACAGAAATTGCGCATATACGGAAACTGTGCATATACGGAAGGCACGCGCATATATTCCGTATATGCCCAGTTTCTGTATATGCACACATCTTCCATATATGCATAGTTTCCGTATATGCGCAATTTATGTATATGGAATTTGCGCATATACGGAAACTGGGCATATACGGAAGATGTGCGCGCCTTCTGTATATGCACCGTTTCCGTATATGCGCAATTTCAAGATATGAAATTTGTACACATCTTCGTTTATGTTTCTGCATCGTATATGTGCAAATTCCATATACATAAATTGCGCATATACGGAAACTGTGCATATACGGAAGATGTGCGCATATACGGAAACTAGGCATATACGGAAGATATGCGCATGTCTTCCGTATATCCCTAACTTTTCTGTATGTGCATATCTTCTGTATATGCACTTCATTCATGTATCTACATCGCAGATGCGCAAATTCCATATACAGAAATTGCGCATATATGGAAACTGTGCATATACGGAAGACACGTGCATATCTTCCGTATATGCTCAGTTTCCGTATATGCGCACATCTTCTGTATATGCCCAGTTTCCGTATATACGCACATCTTCCATATATGCACAGTTTCCGTATATGCGCAATTTATGTATATGGAATTTGCGTATATACGGAAACTGGGCATATACGGAAGATGTGCGCGTCTTCCGTATATGCACCGTTTCCGTATATGCGCAATTTCAAGATATGGAATTTGTACACATCTTCGTTTATGCTTCTGCATCATATATGCGCAAATTCCATATACATAAATTGCGCATATACGGAAACTGTACATATACGGAAGATGTGCGCATATACGGAAACTAGGCATATACGGAAGATGTGCGCATATAAGGAAACTTGGCATATACGAAAAATATGCACAAACCTTTCGCATATGCCCAGTTTCCGTATATGCACAATTTCTGTATATTGAATTTGCGCGTATACGATGCAGATACATGAACTTTCCTGTATATGCATATCATCCATATACATAAATTACGCATAACCAGAAACTGTGCATATACGGAAGATGTGTGCATATACGAAAACTGGGCATATACGGAAACTGGGCATATACGGAAGATATGCGCGTGTATTCCGTATATGCACAGTTTCCGTATTTGCGCAATTTCTGTATATGGAATTTGCGCATCTACGATGCAGATACATGAACGACGTGCATATACGGAAGACATGCACATACAATGTAGAAGCATAAACGAAGATGTGTACAAATTCCATATACAGAAATTGTGAATATACAGAAACTGGGCATATACGGAAGATTTGTGCATATCTTCCATATATGCCCAGTTTCCGTATATGCGCACATCTTCCGTATATGTCCAGTTTCCGTATATGCGCACATCTTCCGTATATGCACAGTTTCCATATATGTGCAATTTATGTATATGGAATTTGCGCATATATGATGCAGAAGAATAAACAAATATGTGTACAAATTCCATATCTTGAAATTGCGCATATACGGAAGATGTGCGCATATACGAAAATTGGGCATATACGGAAGATGTGCGCATATACGCAAATTGGGCATATACGGAAGATATGCACAAATCTTCCGTATATGCCCAGTTTCTGTATATGCGCAATATCTGTATATGGAATTTGTACACATCTTCGTTTATGCTTCTACATCGTATGTGCGTGTCTTCCGTATATGCACGTCGTTCATGTATTTGCATCGTAGATGCGCAAATTCCATATACAGAAATTGCGCATATACGGAAACTGTGCATATATGGAAGACACGCTCATATCTTCCGTATATGCCCAGTTTCTGTATATGCGCACATCTTCCGTATATGCCCAGTTTATGTATATGCGCACATCTTCCGTATATGCACAGTTTCCATATATGCACAATTTATGTATATGGAAATTGCGCATATACGGAAATTGTGCATATACAGAAGATGTGCACATATACGGAAACTAGGCATATACGGAAGACATGCGCATATACGGAAACTGGGCATATACGGAAGATATGCATGTGTCTTCCATATATGCACAGTTTCTGTATATGCGTAGTTTCTGTATATGGAATTTGCGCATCTACGATGCAGATACATGAACTTTCCTGTATGTGCATATCATCTGTATATGCACGTCGTTCATGTGTATTCCTTTATGTTACAGAAATTGCGCATATACGGAAACTGTGCATATACGGAAGATGTGCGCATATTCCAAAACTGGGCATATACGGAAGATATGCGCGTGTCTTCCGTATATCCATAAATTTCCTGTATGTGCATATCTTCCATATATGCACGTCGTTCATGCATCTTCGTTTATGTTACAGAAACTGCGCATATACGGAAACTGTGCATATACGGAAGATGTGCGTATATATGGAAACTGGGCATATACGGAAGACATGTGCATCGTATATGCGCAAATTTCTACATAAATTGTGCATATACAGAAACTGTGCATATATGGAAGATGTGCGCATATACGGAAACTGGGCATATACAGAAGACGTGTGCGTGTCTTCCGTATATGCACAGTTTCCGTATATGCGCAATTTCTGTATATGGAATTTGTACACATCTTCGTTTATGCTTCTACATCGTATATGCGCAAATTCCATATACATAAATTGTGCATAACGAAAACTGGGCATATACGGAAGATGTGCGCACATACGGAAACTGGGCATATATGGAAGATATGCTCAAATATTACGTATATGCCCAGTTTCCGTATATGCACAATTTCTGTATATTGAATTTGCGCGTATACGATGCAGATACATGAACTTTCCTGTATGTGCATATCATCTGTATATGCACGTCATTCATGTATATTCCTTTATGTTACAGAAACTGCGCATATACGAAAACTGTGCATATACAGAAGATGTGCGCATATGTGGAAACTGGGAATATACGGAAGATATGCGCGTGTCTTCCGTATATCCCTAACTTTCCTGTATGTGCATATCTTCCGTATATGCACGTCGTTCATGCATCTACGTTTATGTTACAGAAACTGCGCATATATGGAAATTGTGCATATATGGAAGATGTGCGCATATACGGAAACTGGGCATATACGGAAGACATGCGCATCGTATATGCACAAATTTCATATATATAAATTGTGCATATACGGAAACTATGCATATATGGAAGATGTGCGCATATACGGAAACTGGGCATATACAGAAGATGTGTGCGTGTCTTCCGTATATGCACAGTTTCCGTATATGCGCAATTTTTGTATATGGAATTTGTACACATCTTCGTTTATGCTTCTACATCGTATGTGCGTGTCTTCCATATATGCACGTCGTTCATGTATCTGCATCGTAGATGCGTAAATTCCATATAAAAAAATTGCACATATACGGAAACTGTGCATATACGAAAGACACGCGCATATCTTTCATATATGCCCAGTTTCCGTATATGCGCACATCTTCCGTATATGCCCAGTTTCCGTATATGTGCACATCTTCCGTATATGTAGAGTTTCCATATATGGGCAATTTATGTATATGGAATTTGCGCATATATGGAAACTGGGCATATATGGAAGATGTGCACGTCTTCTGTATATGCACTGTTTCCATATATGCGCAATTTCAAGATATACAAAAACTGGGCATATACAGAAGATGTCCGCATATTCGGAAACTGGGCATATACGGAAGATATGCACAAATCTTCCGTATATGCCCAGTTTCTATATATGCGTAATTTCTGTATATTGAATTTTCGCGTATACGATGCAGATACATGAACTTTCCTGTATGTGCATATCATCCGTATATGCATGTCGTTCATGTATATTCCTTTATGTTACAGAAACTGCGCATATACGGAAACTGTGCATATACGGAAGATGTGCGCATATACGGAAACTGGGCATATACGGAAGATATGCGCGTGTCTTCCGTATATTCCTAACTTTCATGTATGTGCATATCTTCCGTATATGCACGTCGTTCATGCATCTTCATTTATGTTACAGAAACTGCGCATATACGGAAACTGTGCATATACGGAATATGTACGCATATACGGAAACTGTGCATATACGGAAGGCATGCACATCGTATATGCGCAAATTTCATATACATAAATTGCGCATATACAGAAACTGTGCATATATGGAAGATGTGCGCATATACAGAAACTGAACATATACAGAAGATGTGTGCGTGTCTTCCGTATATGCACAGTTTCCGTATGTGCGCAATTTCTTTATATGGAATTTGTACACATCTTCGTTTATGCTTCTACATCGTATATGCACAAATTCCATATACATAAATTGCGCATATAGAGAAACTAGTCATATACGGAAGATGTGCGCATATACGGAAACTGGGCATATACGGAAGATATGCACAAATCTTCCGTATATGCCCAGTTTTCGTATATGCGCAATTTTTGTATATTGAATTTGCGCGTATATGATGCAGATACATGAACTTTCCTCTATGTGCATATCATCCGTATATGCACGTCGTTCATGTATATTCCTTTATGTCAAAGAAACTGCGCATATACGGACACTGTGCATATACGGAAAATCTGCGCATATACGGAAACTGGGCATATACAGAAGATATGTGCGTGTCTTCTGTATATCCCTAACTTTCATGTATGTGCATATCTTCCGTATATGCACGTCGTTCATGTATCTTCGTTTATGTTACAGAAACTGTGCATATACAGAAACTGTGCATATACAGAAGATGTGCGCATATACGGATGGTAAATTTGATCAAGGAGTAGTAGCTTACTTCCAGTCAGAGTTGGAGAAACTAGAGGAGGTGGTAGCCTCTAACAGGTAGGATCCCATGCACTGGTAAGAGTTTGCGCCAATGCAATATGTAAGAATATTTCAATTTTATGATGATAACAAGACAAAGACAACAACAATAGTGGATTTTCTCATTTGGGCTTTCCACCTAAAAATCTGGTGTCCCTTTGTTTTGATGTTGTGTTGCATTGTTGTGGTTTATATTCTCTTACGTTTAATGTTTATCATGGTTAATTGAATAATCCTATATCTACAACACATTGTGTTGCTAATGAAATAAGGGATCAACTAAATTTGAAAATGAAAGTATAAACTAAGTAAAATGTGAATAGGCATGAAATATTAATTCACCACGCTCTTCCCCCCTCTCCCCCTCCCTCTCAGTATTTTTGGCAATTGGTACCATGAAAAGTCTCTCTAGTAAAACTTAACCATTTGATAGTACATCATGGACCATGGGAAAGAAGCATAATAAGAGGGGATCTCAAAGGAAGTAATCAATTCAGGAAAATTGTGACATTACAAGTGATGTATCAAATGTAGTGGAAATATTACCAATCATAGATCAAGGACAAACAATACTAGAACAAGTCATGGATAATCAAGGTATGCCTCTACTTAATGATGCAAATGATTAATATTGGAAAGAAAGGATGAATTATAAGTTAATGGCCCTTAGAACTGATGTTTGGCATGTAGTATGTAATGGTTGCACTAAAACCCCCATCAAGTCAAGAATTGTAAAAGAATGGTCAGGCATTAAATGCTCCGTATTATATCCTTCTTGAGTTGGAATTTGAGAAAATTATGCACTATGAAATTGCAAAGGAGGTATGGGATAATTTACAGGCCATTCATGAAGGAAAGGGAAAAATAGTAAAGAACGAAGTTTATTCATCAAGTAAATTGATAGGTAATCTTGATTTTCAAACATTAAATCAACCTAAAGAATAGTGTAGTCTATCAGAAGATGAGTATGATCATGAAACATCCTTCACCATATTATATGGAGTTAAATATTCAAAAGAAGAAAGGATAAAGGAAGTATTAAAACTTAGAATAAAAATTGTTTATGCTTTGAAAAGGATTGACAGTCTTGAGGTTAAGTTGCAAGAATATAAAAGTAGGGACGATGATGAATCAATAAATACTATAGAAGTAACAAAACAATTTAATGAGAAGAAATGATATTGCGAAGTACTTGAATCCGAGATCATCTCTCTCAAATTTGATCTAGAAAATTCAAAAAAATGAAATGAAGAGATACTTCAAGTATTTTAAGAACAAGAAGATGGGATTAAAGAATAAATTATCGAGTTAAGAACATTGTTGGAAGAGACAAAAAGAGAAAAGAGGATGAGGTGAGAATATTAAAAGGTTAACTCAGAGAAAGGGAAAAACATTTGAGATTTTAAAGATAGTACCAAGATATTTGATAACCTTATTAATAGTCAAAGGTATCCCTTCATCAAATCGAGACTTGGTTTTCATGAAACTATGAAGGGAGAATTTGGCTCTCAAGCTTTGTACAAGCAAAGCCTAGGAATATAGGAATCTTATTCTGTCTTATATTTAGAGAGGGTTTTGGAATTGATGAGAGTTGTTCATTGACAAGGAACATTTTTTATGAGCATGGGATTTGTTTGGTAGTGCTTTTGAGAAAATACTTTTGGCTTGGAATTTTACAGCATTAATGGGAAAAGAGTTTGGATTGATATTTAACAGAGATAAGAGTTCGGCTTGGCATTTGACAGTATTAGATTTTAGCTTTGCATTTGACATTTTTGGTGAGAAAAGAGTTTTTCTTGATATTTCACAATGTTAAGAGTTCGGCTTGATATTTGATAGTGTTGATGACTTATTGAGCATATTTGTTTGCATAGATATTTTAGTATTCAAATGAGCATTATTATTTGTTGTTCTAGATTGAAAACTGGATGAAACATGGCCTGCAGGATTTGTGGTTGAGTTAGGTGGATCTTGTGTGAAATATTTTGAAATGTGATCCATAGAGGTACTGAGCATTGGAGCCTACAGTGAGGGGGTAGTAGCTTCCTTTCGGAAATAACCGGTAAATTTGATCAGGGAGTAGTGGCTTCCTTCTAATCGAAGATGGAGAAACTAGAGGAGGTGGTAGCCTCCAGCAAGTAAGAGTCTGTGCACTAGTAAGAGTTTGTGCCAGTGCAAGATGTTAGAAGATTTTCTTTATAATAATAAGAAGATATAGACAACAACAACAATGGTTTTTCCCATTTGGATTTTCACCTAAAAATTTGGTGTCCCTATGTGTTCATGTTGTGTTTCAATTTTGTGGCCTTTGTGCTCTTATGTTTAATGTTTCTTATGCTTAACTAAATATGTATGGATCTACAACAAAATGTGTTACTAATGGAATAATGGATCAGATAAATTTGAAAATGAAAGCATAAAATAAGTAAAATGTGATTGGGCATGAAATACTGATTCAGATTCCCCACCCCCCATCCCTCTCAGTATTTCTAATAGAAAGTAGGGGAGAAAAGCACTAATTTCTTTCATAAGTTTATGATAAAACATCAACACCAAAACATATTTTTCTCTTTGATGGATGGTAATGGCAAAAAAATGACTAATCACTAGGACCTTAAGAAGGAGCTTATGGGTATTACAATTCTCTCTTGAAAGATACCATCCCTAATAGAATTTGATCTATCAACATAATTGCTACAAATACTGCTTCTATAGTCAAATAAGAACAAAATGAAGCTCTTATGTGGGAAATATATCTTGCTAGAGTGGAAGAAGATTTTATGCACATGCCCAAAAACAAGGCTCCTATCCCTAAAAAATTTACCACAAATTGTTTGAGGCATGTTGGTCCTTCAATGGCATGAAATACATATATTAGTGGAAGAATCCTAGAAAACTAGGTTAATGTTAGCAACCCTTAATTTCACTTTCTTAACCCTAGTTCGAAAATCTAACCAAGCTTATGATCCTATTTGTTTTGACCCATTTACCTCTATAACATCATATATAAAATCATAACTAAGGTGAATTCAAACCTCCTAAAACATTTGTTACTTCCTTTGTCTTAAAGGAGCAATTAGGCTATACAGAGGGACGTGAAATCTTAGCTAACATAGTGGTGGCACATGAAATCATCTACTCTCTAAAAAAGCCTAGGAATATAGGAATGGCTAGTAAGTTTGACCTATCTAAATATTTTGACAAGTTGAGTTGGTCTTATCTATATCACATTCTTTGAGCATTTGGCTTCTTGGAAGACAAGTTTGACTGGGTTGGTTCCCCTTTTTCCACCCCATTCTTCTTTGTTCTTATTAATAAATCTTCATCACATACTTTTAACTCCTCCCAGGGTATCTTTCAAGAGGATCCTCTGTCACCATTTCTTTTTATTTTGATCATTGAAGGTCTACGCCACTCATTACAGGTTGTAATTCAACAAAGGAAAATCAAAGAGCTTAAGGATCTTGTTAATGCGGACTTAGTTAATGATAAATATTTTGTTGATGACACCATGTTAATGGGTGTCCCAATGGCAAGAGAAGTCGATGAGCTTAAGAACATTATAGAAGAGTTCATGCTATCCTTAGGAACTTCCAACAATTTTTCTAAATCCCAAGTTTTCTTTTTCAATTCTCACCCTAGGGTCCAAGCTCACTTATTTATTCTTTTTGGAGCCCCCTTAGTCACAAATTCGTTAAGATCAATCCATTAACAAGATCTCCTCTATAAAATCTCCCTTAATCTTGATAACTAGACTTTCCATTCCCTTCACATTACCAACAAGATTGTGCTCCTTAAATATGTCCTTTAAGATCTTCCTTTATATCAAATTTATGTCTTAGTTATCCCCAAAGGAGTCTTTCATTCCATTAGAAACCTCTATAATTATTTTCTTTGGGGTGGGGCTATCATAGAATAGAAATGGACCCTCGTGGGTTGGGAAATCTTGTGCCTCCCTAAGAAATGTGGACAACTGGGAATCTCTTGGGAATGGCGTGCGTAACCAATAAACCCTACGAGAAATTCTTTTGTGGGGATTTCGCTCGTATCGTCAAGAATTTTAAAGGTCCACTGATATTGTCACTCATAGGAAAAATTAAGTCGAGATGAGAACTTAGATTGACCATCATCTTTTACACAGATATATCGGGTTACATTGCAAAGTATTAAGATCATTAATTTAAAGTTCACAAATGAGATTTAATTTTTAATCACATTTTGGGTGATTCTTTCATTTTGAAAACCATTCATCTTTCCATCATGTCATATGCATAAAGCAAGCCTCGAAGACATTTCATATTACTGTTTAATGTATTAAGTATATATTTAAATATTGAAATTTAATGTATTAAGTATACATTAAATAGTTAAACATAGATATTATGTTCGTTAAAATTATTGTAAACATTCCATTCATCATATGATTAATACCAAAGTGACATTCAGTGTTTGGTGCAGTTGTTCGAGCTCACCCTCATCCCACCATAATTTCAGGCAGTTATAAGCATGAACCTTCTTTAACAACATTAAATTCCTTGCGATGGACAACTCTAACATCTCATTGCATCCAACAACATATAGGGTCCTGAGCTTCTTGAGTTGCCCCAACCATGGAATGCTCCTCAGCATTTTGTATTTAGAAACATCCAATTCCTCCATAGATATCAACATCTCAAGATGTGGCAGTGGCAACTCCTCTATTCTTACACACTCCTAAACATCTAGATGTTGAATTTTTAACATACCACAAAGCCCTCCTATTTGCGTTGATTTCCCAAATTACGGCAAATACAAGGACCGAAGGTTTGGGAAAACACACTCCGAAAAATAATAACTCCAATGTTTCTGTAGAAAACCAATGTATCATAAATAAGCATTTATCATCGTCATGGAAGGACTCAAACGTATTTAACTCTCTACTTGTTTCTCTTTCTTTGTCAATCTTTTTAAATAGTAGTTCCAAGAAAGGACAACACTCCTTCACTAAATGTAGAAGATTGTTCATCTTTAGAAGTTCTTGCAGTAAGTATTCTATCTCGAGAAGTTTGATCTTGATACACGTAGTTATTGTCCCAAAACAACACACATTCAGACATAAAAAAACATGTAAAGAACCAGTATCGAGAAGCATACAAGTAGCACATGAATAATTACAATTGTTTGACAAATTATGAAACTGATGCTTAAACGTTAGATTTATGAATCCCCAATTCGAGGACTGGTGCACCCAAAGCCCTCCCACCTACGAAAACCTTTCCAAGTAACCCTACCCCACTATGCCGCCAACAATGTGATCCTGTAGCACATCACGTTCGAAATAAAAGCAACAACGGTATTGTTGGGGAGGCAAAGCCCTGCAACATGCTAGTTTTTTATCTGGGCTACGACAGCCTCCTCTAGGCGTCCCTTAGCTGCAGCGGGTGATCAATTTTTCTGGAGGAAGCTGAGGACTAGATTGTGACTCACCGGGCACAGAATGAGGACCATGATGAGCTGATCCATCAAACCCTCCAGCGCCGATTCGTAGGTCATGTACCAAGACAACGTAAGAAACAACAACACAATCACCAGAATGAAGAGCACATGAAAAGAAAGCTGCGACTAGTGCTGTTCATTTGTCTTCTCCGACGTTTAATATATCCATGGCGAATTTGGGCACCACTAGAATTACCTCCGATAGACGCTTTCGGGAGTTGATGCTGAGCAAATAAATTAAAATATCAGTGTTTTGGCGGGTTTCAAAATTCAAACCCAATTAGAAAATTTAAAATGAGTGACGTATGGATGGTATTCGAGCCGATGGTATGACATGGTACGCAGGGCACTCACGCTCAAATTTGAAATTTGAAATATCAAATAAAGCACCACATGGGATAAGTATTACGGCGAGTCAATTGTCGGGATTAGTCCAAAATTCGATACATTATTGAGTCCGGTTGGTGTATTCAACATGGTTGGTGGGAGTTTATGAGCGGTTGGTAAAGCTCATTAAGATCATAAACCGGAGGCGGGCAGGAACGCAACGCCGAATTACGGTCGCGGTGAGGTCAAGCTCGCGCAGACGGTGAGGTCAAGCTCGGGCAGGAAGGCATCGCCGGAGCTGGGTGATGATGCACGCATGGATGCATGAACATGGTATGCGATGAGGTCAAATTCCTATGAGGGGTGTAAGGACTATAGCATTAACTATGCTATAGTCGCACAAATAGGACTAGCCTTAGGCAATATGACAGGGATGGGATAAAATACATGCTTTTTTCCCTATATGTACGGGACACGTCACCTTGGGTACCTTTCGCAGATCTCTATGACTTTTGAAAAAATCCAGGCATTACGACTTTTTGTATACCGGTTATGGGTTTCCAGATCCGGGAGATGGTTTTTCGACTCAGACCCAGGGCTCCAGATTGGAGAGTAAAGGTTCAGTAGAGAACTCATGAGATCATGCTGGAGGCCTGCCTCTTACTAGAAAATTCCCATTACTCGCAGATAGACTTTCTATTCTTTACAAATTGTTAACTGGATGATTGATCATGGAAGCCAAAGCAGCAACAATATATTTCAAAAATACACCACTATGCTCCTAATTTAATTCGGCAATCTGAGCAGGGTTTGTAAATCACTATGAACTTCTTCAAATTTTGTATAATTACCCAAAACATATCTGAAATAAGGTCATCCCCTGAGAGTAACTTAAGCACTCAAACACATATCCAAATTCTATATTTTTAAAGCATCACCTCAGAAACAGGCTTTCAGGCTATAAAAAAAACTCACTGTTAACGTGCAAAGACTTGTAATTCGGCATAAAAAAAAAGAAAATGTTTAACTCCCTTAAGCTTGAACCGAGACAGATAAAACAAGCTGAATGAAAAAACATAGAATCCGACCTTTTACCAGGGGCCAGCCGAGGGGAGAGCGGCTTTTATCCTCCAGCAAAACCGAACCAGTCTACGCAAGCCAAATCCAGGTGAAAAAAGAGCACCAACGTAAATAGCGGGGAAGGAAAAATAAGAAGTCTTACCCACTTGTGAGCGACTGAGAACTCAACCCGGCACTCGGGCGCTCAGGAGAGCAGGGGGGGGGGGTTGTCCAAAACTTTACTCCCCTTACCATATAACAATATTTATAATGGCTCAAGTCCAGTGGAGAGATGGAGAGCAACGTGTCAGCCAAAAGATGAGCATGACTGGTTCCAGACTCTGCTACAGATAGATGGCTATGGAGTGAGGCACGTCGAGGAAATGGGCATGCATGGTCGCTCAGATACGGACAGCTTTCAACTGGGTAAAGAAACGTGGCGCTGAAAAGGGCAGCTAGACATGCATAGGTTGCAGAAACATACCTGCTTTGTGATTATAGGCTATAGAAAGGATGTGGCAACCTGGTTGGTTGCCTTCAGTTCGCATCCCCTCTCGGCTCCCACATCCTTCGGCTGGTCCCTAGCCATCTGGTCCTAGTATTGATACCATTGTTAAAATGGAAACCTAAGCAATTTGACTCACGTAAATGAAAAATAGAGTTACTCAGGGAGAATGCATCTTTCGAAGGTAGTGGACATATGTCGTTTCAGGTCATGATCGATCTTTAGAATGCAAGACCCTCAATTGAAATCAATCATTAATAGAATTTCCACTTACGACAAGATCATTACAATTCTACAGCAATGGAATCCAAAACATAGATTTCTGCTGGTTGGATACATTACCAATAGTTGCTATGATACATAATAGTTGTCAAATTATATAATAAGACTAGAAATTCATTAAAATTTAACATAAATATTATAACAAAAATTATCAAAATGGAAAGATAAATAAGGAATTTGTTTTTCGGTTTTGTTTTTGTTTTTTATTAAGATAAATCAGGAAAATCAGGAGCAGATTGCTCGTCTGATAAAGATGATTCAGGAGCTGCTGGAGCTGATTGCTCATCTTGAATCTAAACAGGAGCTGATGGCACCAGTCAGCAGCCTTATCTATATAAAATTCTTGCAACAAATTCTATTTGAATCCTCACTAGTCCTCAAAATAATTTAATAATCAATTGTTTTGTTCAAGGTAAAATTGATCAAATTGGAAAATTTCTACTTCTTCATTTGACTGAGTAGAGGCACTGAGATCATTAATGAGATGTATTAGTGGATTATTATGTAGTTCTACTAACATACATTCTACCAAATAAATGAAAAACTTCATTGATTTATCAGAACATGAAAAAAAAATAGATTGTATATCACATTGAGGGTAATATTCAATTTTTTTTTTTTTATATACAACCAAAACAATCTAGTTTTACAGCATGATATCTCTTGTGGGGGCTTAGTCTAGAAATAGGGAAACCATGTCCTTCTCTAAAGCCTTTCAAGGATGATACAAATGTGGTAATATTCAATTTTTTTTTTTTTATATACAACCAAAACAATCTAGTTTTACAGCATGATATCTCTTGTTGGGGCTTAGTCTAGAAATAGGGAAACCATGTCCTTCTCTAAAGCCTTTCAAGGATGATACAAATGTAAAAAAATTCACTGAAATCTCCAATGTCATACCCATATAGATGGTATATTTTATATTTTTTTGTCAACTCATAACCATTACTTTCCTAGCATAACCATTCGATCTTAGTCATAAGATGTTGGATGCAATTGCCACAAATATTGTGGCTAATGTGTGTTTTGAGCTGGGGATTATTTGTGGCTAATGTGTGTTTTGAGCTGGGGAAGTTGTTGGAAATCAATCCTTTGAATAAGCGGATGGGTCAAAGGCAATCCGGATTGTTAAGGAACTCATGAACTTCAGAGAAGTCTTGTTTGAAATATGATGGTTCAATTGAATTTAATCTAAATAGGAAATAAATAAGGGGAAATTTCAGATGATATGACCCTTCAATCAAGGAGAGGTTGGATCAATTGGTGCTTTTTGGTCAACTTTCTAATAGGGTTTTCAATTAGCTAGTTTAATATGTTATGCTGTCAGTCTTGAAGTATAAGGTGTCTATGTATCGATCATTTACCAAAAGACCAAACAATGTATCATATAAGCTAAATATTTGATAGCGATCTTGTACATTAATTTCTCTCTAATAAACATATTTATTTGCAACAAAAGTGAAATTGAAGGAAAACACAAATTAAAACAATGGACCGGTGGCCCCTGAGGCGAAAATAAATGGCGGGATCCTAGAATTTGAGAAGTCAGTGGATGTGTAATGGAAATTAATTGTAATTTTAAATATATTTATATTAAAGAAATGTTATAAATGGCGAGATCGCAGAATTTTGAGTGGTGAAGTGAGTCTATTTGTAATGGGAAATTAATTGAATTTTTTTATATAATTTAATTAAATAACTTTTTTATATTTTAAATATTAATGGTTAATAATATTATTATTGATATTTAATTAATTATTTTTTTAATAGGTTGGTGTAAGAAGAAATTTTATATATTTTGAATATTTTATATTTAGATTTTAGATTAAAGTTTTAAAAATTGAAAATAAAAGGGAGGGTAGTTTTTTTTTCGGTGAATTGTAATTTTAAAATTGTTTATATTTGTCAAAATTAATAGAAATTGTCTAAATTTCAAAATTAAGAAATAAGCCAAAGCAGTGGATGTTATAGAAAGAAAACTACATATTTGTTAACCTTTAAGATGTATGGTGTCAAATATTTTTTGAATTGAAAAATTCTTATTCGAATTTTTACCATATCGTATCAAATTCGAATTTGTTAACTATGGCTTGGAGCAATGCAATTGAATAGGTTTTTCTATATCTAGTGGTTGTTTGACCAAATTTTGCGATTCTGTAATTCCTCTACTCA
Organism: Pinus taeda; assembly: GCA_000404065.3. NCBI lineage: Eukaryota > Viridiplantae > Streptophyta > Pinopsida > Pinales > Pinaceae > Pinus > Pinus taeda. The sequence goes on from APFE030730978.1 coordinate 55,614, forward strand.
GGACCCCAAATGCAGGGATTGCACAAACGATGAACTATTACATGATTTAATAGTGTGGACTACAGATATTGTGAAGGTTGAAGAATCAATCCTGCCATGGACAATACAATGTGAAGTCAAACTATGCAAACTATCCCTCGGCAAATGTTTTCTACACTAGTATGGTGGTGAAATTCCACAATGTAACATATATGGAAAATATGGAATTGGTATTTCCCAACTAGTTGTCCCTAGTTCAATTTCCATTATAAACACCGATAGAATCTAAAATCACTTGGGTGGTTGAGATGTTAGGCTTTGGGGGCACCAAACATGCATATCTATAGAAAATCCCGCCCCACCACAGAGATTTGGATTGGCCAAGTTCTACTGTCACAGAAACAGTGCCAAGTTGTAAAAAATACCAATAATTAAGAAAGGATCTACGATTTATAACCCATAGGGTTTACCACCGAAGCACCCAAAACCCCAAATTTGTGGCCTCTATAGTTTAATTATTTTTTCCCTCGTGATCAACCAATTCCAGTCCACACAGTTATACCATGACAGAAAAACCTTCTCAATGAGAGCTAAAATTTCAATTAGAAAATAAAAGTAGAGGAAGAACTCAAACAATAAAGCAAGAAAACTAAATTGTGAAAAAGGAGAAAAACAAGGAGACTGAAAACACCTTATAATCCCAACAATTTGAAGTGCAGAAACAAAGGATTCAGGAAAGTGTGGGAAGATGGCCAAAAGATGGTTGGTAAAATTATGTAAATGGGAGAGGCTTATTGATATCACATGCATGTGTTGCAATCAATCCAACCTGAAGCCTTCATTTGTTTCATATGAGCCCCCTGTTAATTTCTTTCAAAATGCCAATTTTTACCCATAACATCCAACCTAACAATTTAGGGAAAGATTTATTTATACTCCTCTCACTTGCAAAAGAGTTCTATTTGAGGCGACTTCCTCAAATTAGATATTAAAATTGATTTTCAAATAAAATTAAATGGTTATATTTTTTAATATTAAAAGTTAGTTTTAATTTTCCCCATGGTGTAGATCATGATAGAATGGGTTGTTAAGGCATTTCTTATGATGTTATTGGTTTAAAATTCAATTAGCTTAGTGTTCCATGTGTGAGGCAGTGTGGGTACACTTGGAGGTGATTGTGGTAGTGGATAAAATCGATCGGTCGTCATGTAAGTACAAGCTCGCTACATTTGTAGATTATACCATATACAAAAAATAACAATAATAATATTGATCTTTATTTTTCTATTTTTATTAAATTAACTATTTATGAAAATTAGATGTTATTAAAAGCACATGATTTTATTAGAATTACTTTAGGTGATGGAAACAAGGAAAACTAATTTTCTTGTAAGCATTTTATTAATTGTCTCCACTTAAACAATTTCATAGAAAAAAAAAAGTATTGACCCCACCCAGAATGCCTAATCGGCAACTCTCAAGCAAGCCATCCAATGTCACCTTGGTGGCCTTCTCTCACTCTTTAGACTAAAAGAGGGATATCCTTGTCCAAGGGGGAATATGTAAGGATCGAGCTAAGCTAGGTCATTGAGTAATGAAGGGAAGTTCCTAAACAAAGACTAGTGATTTCACACCACTCACTCTTAAAGTAAAAGTCCAAGGATAAGTGCATGAATAGTCAAACAAGCCATGCATTATTAACAAATTTTGAATGATTTTAATTAGACAACTATGCTTATTAATGTAATGAAACTATACTTGAAAAATGAAGGATAAAACTTGCTCAATTAACCATATAACATGAGATTCTAGTGAAGCATATATACAACGACACAATAAAAATAGAAATGAATCATAAATTGTGTCCATACAAGTAAGGAACTATATTATTCATTCATCAAATTCATGAGAATTGGAGATTGAGAGTTTGTTATCATCATCAAGAGACCATTCCACAATTAAGAGATCATACACCAATAGTATTAGCTATGTTTGGGATGACAAAAATTTGTGTTTGCGATGATAAATAAAGGAAATATTCAAACTTGTAATTTTTACTAAGGACAAGGACGAAAACAAAGTTGAATGTGGACTACTAACACATTTAAAGTAACATTCAAATGTCATTCATTTATCATCAATTTATCACTATTTATAGTTGGGTAGTTTGTAACCATAGGATTGTGACTCAAACAATGTACTTGTAACATTCCAAAGTGTGTGATTACAAATAATGAACCATGAGAAATACCATTAGCATGTGAGCACAATAACCATTATGTATTTAGAATAAACTTCCATTAAGACTAGAGATCAATCTAAGTTTTAAATAACCCTAAACAATAATAAATTGCATATGTCAACATCAAATATTTTAGAATTGTGTGCAGAGTGCACCAATAGTGGCATTGTTGGGCTTCTATCACTATCTCGTTATGTGTGTAATTAGGATGTGGATTTCAAATTAGAAAGTGATCATACATCTACAAAAAGGCAGACAAGTAAACCATTAAGACAATATTAAAAATAGTATGAACCAAGTCATTTCACATTCCATGCATTGATTTGCATAAGGGTGTAGTTAAAATGTAAAATGTGTTAAAAAATGTAAGAAATAAATGTATCAAGAACAAAATTTGACCATGATGCAAATTTGTAAACCCTTTTCACAATTATTAAAAAGCCTACATATCAAGGTGTTTCATGTATTCATGTACTCTTGTAAAGCTTAAGAGTGTTTACTATGCCATAGATGTGTTACCTAGATATGTCAAATCCAACATGAACAAGTAAAAATATGATATTGTGTCCTTAAAAGTAAATCACTAATCATTTTTATTTTGTCACTTATTATTTAGTCATATATTTTAGTCCTAAACTAAATTAGTCATTCAAGTTAGTCACTTTTAGTTGAGTCACTTAATATCTAGTCATATATTTTATCCCTAGACCAAATTAGTCATTTTTCGTTCCGTCACTTAAAATTGCTCAAATGTTGTAGTAATTCACTTGAAATAATTGTGGTGACTAACTTTTTTAGTCACGTAGTGTTATAAACATATTTGGGCACTGCAACCCCAATCATATATGTCCATGAACCAAGGGCTTCTGAGTCCCTAAAAGTGTTGTTTCATGCCCTAAAGGAACAAGGTCAACTGATTACATCATCTCCCAGAAGTTCTCCATAGAAAACTGCTCAGACGTGGTCAAAACTGGATCATACAGACTGCTCAGTGCAGAGGGTGCGATGCATCTCACCTGCTCAGTGTAAAAAGTGTGATGCATACTGGAAAACCCTTCTGTAGGGTGAGATGGGCAAGAGTAGACAAATGGCAGAGACAGTTTGCAAGGTGGATGATCATGGAATCTTCTAGAAACTTCTCCTGTGACACTTGCCTCTCTGAATTCGCCCAGAGATGAGTAAGAGATCATCAATCTCCAAGTGGAATCAAGAACTATCAGAGAGAGGACACTAATCAAAATCCTAGAAGCTGACTCACTCCCTTGCAATCATATATATATGGATCCCTCATCCCAGAGATCTAGGGGTTGGAATCTTGTATCTTGTAAAGAAGTGTTGTTGGTTTCCTAGTGCAATATCATAGTGTTGGGTGATCTAAGATTTTCATGAGGTGAAGAAGGGCTTTCATGTTGGGAGGATGACGTTGGGTCAGATCAATGGGTTGTATTCCTCTCTTCTAACCTCTATATCAAGAAAGCTATTCAAGTTTTCCTCCACATTCTTGTATGTTTGCTAATATATGCATATATGTGGTCAATATATATCTGGTCCTATATTGTTTATGACTGTAGATCTTTGTACTTTGAAGGTATTATGCTGCTTTGTCTTTACAGGTACTCTTTGCAACAGAGTGGTCAAGGGAGGAGTGGCAAAAACCTGTCAAAGAGGGGAAGGAACAAGCGGAAAACCAAGCGAAAGATCGAGGTTGGTATTCTTTTCTCCTCTCCTATCTACTTCTTGTAAAGGAAAGCGAAAGTAACTTTAATCTGTTTGTTTCTAATATAGCTACCCGTCTTAGTGGGATTAGCAGCTCTTCATAGACACTAGATTTCCCGATAACGCGTAGTCACTAATCTCTCATTTTGTACTAGTGGTAGCTCAGTCGGGGTCCGGTTGAAGGTGTTTGTATGGTCGATAGATTTTAAGGAAAAATGGCTAAGTGTGAGAGCAAGTGAAAACTTGTGTAGATGTGAAATTTTGTTTAGACACCTAACATGACTTGACAATAGGACACCAAAAACTAAAAAGAAAAACATGTGCTTAGTGAAACCATCTTAAGTTTAAGAGTGACAAGTGCGGCATTTGACATAGACCTTTGAACAAACGTGAAGACACTTGCGCGATAATGCTTACAACTTTGTGTGTGAGTATGACCAATGTTTAGAAAGAAAAGAAAACTCATGCACATAAATACCAACCTTAAAAATCACCAAAACAAGATCATAAGCATGACAAAGCAATCAAAATGCCAAAATACGACCGCTAGTTGGACAAGCAAAAAGGTGTAAAGATTCTACAGGATCTCATGGAATGAGCTCGAGTGTTTGCAACCATTAGTAGAAAAACCAAGGAAGGCTCCAAAATTTGGATGCAGTTCAAAATTTTGGAGAGTGTTGCAGTCACTACAACACTTGGTGACACACTGCTTGAATACCAGCTTCTTTGTTTTTGGTTCATTTATAACGTAGGGCCTTAGCGTCTCAGGGATTATTGATTCATTATGCAAGTTACATCAACTTCCCCATTTACCCCATGGACAAACATGGTTCACCTTGTACCAAATCAGTCAAACACAACAAAAGATTCAACCATATCACAGTGTTTCAAAATAGGTACGGGTAGTTTGTTTCATGAGTTTAAGATTTTTAGAGTATAAGTTTTCATCGCTGCTATTACTTTGTTGCCCGCAGGCCTAGACAGTACCCCGATAGAGTTAGGGAGGAACACAAGCATTGCTCCACTTCCAGATAACCTGGTCATTACCCCGGTGGAGTTTTATGCTTCACCTCTCTACATAAGAAGCCTTTATCTTCTTTCTCCTTTGTATTTTTTTTTGAAAGAGGACTGTGCATAGGAACTTATTTATTTTTGGGGTGGAAGAGGGATCCTGACTTATTGAGAGAAAAATAGGTTGTTCCTTCATAGAATCATGTAAGAGTTCTGATTTAGGTTTTCTCATTTAGGGTTTCCCCTTCTTCATTTCTATTAGTTGGATAAGATTGAACACACATAGGAAAAGACTGAGTACATGCACGAGGTTTCCCAGTTTGGACATAGGTTCATGGTTTTACTAGAGCTTCCCTTACATATGGATCATATTTCCCACTGAGACTTTATCAGCCAAAAGTTACAACGAAGCATAGAGAAGACAGATACATGAGTGGCCAAGCGCTGCAGTGTCACAAGACTCTTGAAATTTAGCCACATACTTATTCAAAGTCTAGAACACAATGCATGACAACACTTATTACAAAACAAAATGACAAGAAATCAAAACAAAGTAAAGAAAAATGAAGCAAAAACAACAAAACAAGAAATAAACATGTTATGTACATAGTGCGGGGCATGACCCTAGATCATTGAAAATAAAGTTTTAAAACTTGGTCATTAATAGGGAGATTGTCAATCTTCCCATCAGGTGATTGAAGACAGTACGTGTGTTAGCCAAGTTTTTCATGAACTGTGAAAGGACCAATCCACAAGGACTGAAGCATCATATATTTTCCTTTGTCTTCATGGGGTTTATCCCACTTCAAGACTAAGTCACTCACAATAAAGCTAGTGTTCCCTATAGACTTTCTGTCAAACCATCTCCTGATATGTATATGGGGCAGTGAATTTTTTGCTTTTCTTTCCTCTGTTCTTCTTGTAACTTGTGTAATGTGTCCATCTTACGATGAACCAATAGATATGACTTGCCTTGGGATTCTTGGGATAACTGGAGAGAAAGAAAGTAGATATTTGGTGGGAGGATGACTTCTTTTCCATATACCAGGAAATAGGGGGAGGTGTTTAGAGAGGGTTTGTGTGTGATGCGGTCAGCCCATATAGAATTCACTAGAGCGGAATGCTAATTTTGTTGTTCAAAGAAAATGCTCCTTTTTATGATGCAGATAAGATTTTTGTTTGTGGATTCAGTAAGAGCATTTCTTGGTGAGTAGTAGTTAGCTAAATGCTTTAACACAATACCATATTGCAATGCAAAATCATAAAGTTTCAATGAATAAAAGTAAGTTGCATTCTAAAAAACGAGTGATATAGGAATGCCAAACCTCGAAATGATTTTCTGTTGTAGGAAGATGATGACTTCTTGGTCATGAAATTGTTTGAGCGGAACTACTTCTGTCCATTGTGTGAAGTAACTAGTGGTAGTCAAGATGTAGTGGTGATGCTTTGATGAATGTGGGAAAATTTCCCAAATGATGTCCAAGCCCCACTGTTGGAATGGTTCGTCCATTGCAACAGGTTGCAGCGGGGCTACTGATCTTCAAGTTCTGTCGGCACATCGATGATAGACCAGGCACTTGTAGGCATAAGCATGTGCATATTTGAAAAATGTGGGTCAGTAGAAACCAACTCTCATGACTTTATGCATTATTGTGTTACTCGAGAAGTGACCTCTGACTAGTCCATCATGCAAATCACATAATACTCTCTCTCAATCCTATGCTTCCAGGAACTTAAGAAAAATGTCATTGTGGTTCTTTTTGTAAAGCACTTCGTGCACCAACTGGTAAGATAAGGCTTTCAGTCGGAGTGCCCTCTTCTTCCACATAGAGAAGTGAGAGGGCATGGTGTTGTGCTCAAGGTACTGGCGCACTTCTTTATACCAAGAGTTACCATGTGAAATGGGGGGTGCTCAAGGTATTGGCACACTTCTTCGTACCAAGAGTTACTGTGTGAAGTCGGGAGTGCTCACTCTACATTGTACATGTAAATTTCTTGCTCCCAATCAGTGAGCTCTTCTTATTCCTCTTACACATGCACTCCTAGTTTGCAGAGATCGTGACCCTTGATTGTTTGAACTAGCTTGATGTCAAGATCGCACTATTGTAGTCATGTCATCCAGTTCACATGTATTTCACCCATCTCTTGCTGAACAAATAATGATTTGACTGCTGGTTGTGGCAAAAAGACTATGCAATGATTTTTCAGCAGATAGGGTTTGAAGTGTTTCACTGTCTTGTATACTACATATGCTTTTTTGTCCACGGTGGGATAGTTGAGCTCTAGTCCTTGCAAGCTCATGCTCATGAAGGATATGGGATGTTCATTGCTCAGCTCATCCTTCTGAGTGAGAACTATAGCGAGTGAAGTGTCGGAAGAGAATGTGTAAAGCAAAAAATATTTATTAAAATATGGGTTTTATGGCGTAGGTGCTTCTGTTATCACTTGCTTAATATGGGCAAACACATCCTTTTGCTTCTTTCCCTAGTTGTAAATTGCATCCTTTTTTATTATCTCTTGTATGGGTTTGAAAATTTGTGCATAGCCTGAGGTGAACTTCCAGAGGAAGTTAATCTTCCCCAAGAAGGATTGCATGGCTTTCTTGTTCACAAGATGAGGAATCTATGTGATGGTTTAGACTCAGTCTGGATCTACCTTGATCCCACTCTTGGAAATGATGTGCCCAAGGAGGTTCCCCTCAGACACTGTAAAGACACTTTTCTTGGGATTCAAGGATATCCCGTACTTGCGACATTGCTCAAAGATCTTCTTGAGAGGGCGCAGGTGTTATAACAGTTTTCTGGAAAACAATGGTTATGTCATCAAGGTAGACCACCGCGCTATGTCTGATGAGCCCACGGAAGGTAATTTCCATTGCACACTAAAATTTTCGCCTGCATTTACCATCCCAAAAGGCATTCTTTGATAAGCGAACGTACCCGACTTGGTACGAAAAGTTGTTTTTAGTCTGTTAGGTTCTACCACCAGAACCTACTTATATCCCATAAAACTGTCTAGTAGAGAAAACATTTCTACTCCAGATATTGTCTGGAATATGTGTTCCATACATGACATGGGGTAATTATCTTTTCCCAAGGAACGATTCAAATTTTGGAAATCAACACACAGGCGAATCTCCCTAGACTTATTTCTGTAGGTTTTAACCCCGTACAGAAATTACCTACATACGAATTCTAAATCACAAGAAAAATAAAAAATGCGAGAGTATAACCCATAAAAGACATATACACAGAGATTTCCCACTGGATCTCAAAACCGAGACTACCAGCTTGATTTTTCATTATATTCCTTTCAATGTTACAATACATATTTATACATGCCGAAGCATCCAATACCATGGACCGAAAACCATCGCATCCAAAGCTATGGACCAAAAAACCATAGGTAGGTTAGTCGTGGAAAGAATATAACACAACCCAACAATCTCCCACATGTTGTTTTCTTTCCACAGGGGGCCATAGGAGAGCTTAGTCATTTTTCCAGCCCTAAAACGCCCATTGTTTCTCTACACCAAGAGAACTTCTTAGAGCTCACAGATTTTGTCAATGCATCTG
>APFE030730978.1:68749-97531 GCA_000404065.3 Pinus taeda
TACCATGGACCGAAAACCATCGCATCCAAAACTATGGACCGAAAAACCATAGGTAGGTTTGCCCAACCTAATATAGGGTCCAAAAAAAATTTTTTCGGGGCGCTGCCCCGAACCCCGTAGAGGGGGGCTCCACCCCCCTCAATCCCCCTAGACAGGGGGGGCTGCCGCCCCCCTGTGACCCCCCCGCTGCGCAATTGGCGCAGCAAAGGGGGGGCTCCGCTCCCCCTCTAACCTCCCGGTTCACTACGTAGGTTAGTCGTGGAAAGAATATAACACAACCCAACAATTTCTAGCATGAACTAAGTTTGAAACCCATGTAGAATGGCAAACTTTGTAAATGATCCAAGCATCCAAAAACTTATTAAAATATTTTTGAATGAGTGGCTCCAGCGACATATGTACTTTCCTGAGCTCCTTCTCAAATGGTTTGGATCCTTCCTTGTTTGGGATGATGTGTTGGATTATTCACATGTCATATGTCTTCAAGTCATCGTACAATGACATGAATACATCACGGTACTATCTGAACAGGCGGACATAGTCTTGCCACTCTTCTAGTGTGCAACATGTATCGAGATTCATGAACTTTAGATCTTTGTCCATTCCTAGATTAACCTATTCGTGCATCAATGTGGAACTGTGGGTTTTAGTGTTCCTGGGTCCCTGGAAGCGGTTTTGTAAGTCATATAGATTCTCGAGTGAAACCACACCCTTGGTGATGAGGTTTCCTTTACTTGCATTAGTTGTGTCTTGGAGAGACTGCTCATGCTCATCTTCATCTATCGTTGTGTCCTTGAAGACGTGAGTGTTAGCCATGAAATGCAATATCTATTCATCATAATCAAAAACACGTAAATTAGTGATTTTGTCAGGGATAGATGGCTTATACAAAATTTCAAGAGAAAATCTGTCCCTAAGTGATGTCATCCTAGAAGTTGCATTTTCTAGAGCATCTGCAGCTGCATTACACATTCTTGGTACATAAATGATATTGAAATCTTGGAAGTTAGAGATAAGTCGCCATACCTCTTGTTGGTAACTCTTAATATGAGGTGAAACATAGTGTATGGTTTTATGTACTTGACATACCATGATCCCTGAATCATCTACCACTTTTAGCATAGCAACGTTTTTGTTGATGGCTTTTTGTAAGCCCAAAATGAGTGCTTCATATTTGATATTGTTGTTCATGCACTTAAACTACAAGTGGCTTGAGGCTAAGTGTTTCATTTGCCTTGGGTATATCAAAACACAACCAGCTCTAGATTCATCTTATGTTTTGGATCCATCAAAATACAAGGTCCACATGTCATCTGTACAAGGGTTGCTTTCCATGCTAGTACTACTAACACTATTACTACTACTATTACAATGTATTGTACAGGTTTTGCTTCTGTTATTTGGGCAAGGAAGGAGACCCAACTATGTGTCTGGTGGGGTAGGGCTTGGCTGTGAAAGATAACACCCCAGCTACGTTTCCAGAAAGTAATATCCAAACATAAGTTTTGCAAAAGCCAACGGTTCATTTTGACCATCCAAGGGAGTAACATTATGTTTCACATATCTCTCTGAGAACACTCGGATCTGATTTTCTCTACCCTTGTGAGGAAGCCATAAGTGTGACCAGTCCGTATAAAAGTATCCTTGCAACTTGCTAGACCAGTCTCTATTGAGTAATAAACCATACACTTCCATGATGTTTACAATCACAATGTTAATGCACTGGTGAACTTGTCTGTCAGATGTCAACGAGATGATGACATCCCATAGTTCACCAATGGTTGGTACACATGTTTGGTAAGTTGGATGATCTACATAGTTGTATTGCTCCATTTCAAATTGATCTGTTTAGCGATGGAGAGTGGCATGACATTGACCAATGCATAAAAATCATCGAAATGGTTGTGGACATTGAAGTTGAATATTTCAAATGATAAAAAAAAAGGTGGGTAGAGCGAGTTCTCTTCCTCCTTGCTGGAAGAGGCAACACTGTCTATGGAGGTTTTCCCAAGTGCGTGTGAAATAATATCTCGCTGATCTGTGAGCTTCGTTAACTCATAAAGGGAGATGTTCACACAAGTCTTTTTCATATATTCAATAATATTGTAATCTAGGGTGGGAGGAATCACTGAGTTTTTTTGGGGTAGACTTTTGTTCATGTTTCCCGATGGGCTGCTTTTGTTTTTTCTTCTCACGGATGTACTTTTAACTATAGCTATCTTCTTAGACTTGCCTTGTGTTTTTTGTGTTGAGATGACCTGTGGTCCATAGTTTTGAGTAGATGTTTTCTTACTATTTATATTGGTATCTCAAAAACAATGGGGGCCCCTTGAATCCTCAAACTGTATAAATTGTTCTGCTTTGGGGCCACATGGTCACTCAGAGGCTCCTTCTCAGTGGTTGTATCCTGGGCAGCGTTAAGACATTGATACATGTTGATTACATGACCATCAATTGGAGCTTCATTAGATGCAACAACTTCCTCTTCATCTTCAACCTCCATCTCAACTTGCTCATCAACCATAAATTGGTCAATCAAATGTTTAGCCAGAGCACTCATTCCTTGGTTTCATTCTTCGTGAGTCCTCTCTGAATTTTGTTCGCGATGGAACTTGCAACAATGATTTGCGATTGAATCCATGTTGAACACAAGGTTAGATCTCTATGAAAATTTGGCCAGGTGACCGCTGCTGCTCAAAGATGAGTTCTTCTTCTTCTCAAATCTGGGAGGTATGTTATTCACGGTTGTCTTGCTTATCCACTACTCGAGTTCAAAAAATTTGGTTGTCAAGGACATGACAAGACGAGTAAGGTTTTCAATTTCAATTGCTTCCTTTTATTTTTCCTTACTCACAGTATCCTGAGACCTTCTTCCTGTGTCTTTGGAGTCCTTAGCTGGTTCATCATCTACAATGGCTTCAATAGCGTGTAGGTATTTCTCCACATCAATTTCCTCTTGGAAATTTTCCAAAAGTGTTGGTTTCACAACTTGCTTGACGAACTGCACAATGTTGTTCAGTAGTGTAGACATGTAGTAGTCCTCTATGATGGAGTTGTGAGGTTTGGTGTTTGCAGTGATCTTGTCCAATATATGGTTAAACCTTTGGTTAAAATATTTCGCTTTTTCTTTCTACTCCATCTTGAGACTACCCTACTATTTTAGCAACATCCCCAGGGTTTTGTCCTCAAAATACCTCTCAAGTAAAATTATCTTGAACATCCCCTATTTCTAAATGGAGTTGACAGGAAGGATATGGTACCATACAACTGCTCTTCCATCCAAGGTACATGGAAATAATTTACATGCAACATCCTCATAACGTACCTCGAGTGTCTACAAATGTAGGTAGAACGTGTCTAGATAATCATCTACCTTCACTGCTCTGTCAGGGTCATAATTTGTTAACAACTTCTTTGCGTGTCTTGGCATCTTGTGCAAGACACCCAAGAGTGCCAATGGGCCCTGTGTCATCCATTCTAGATTTTGGTTAGCCATATTGTTCTCTTCTTCATCCTCCTCCTCTTCTTTTGAATCTGATAGTTCAACCTCTGAATCTCTTGGCTCATCTCTGCCTCCACCTCCTTCATTGCCTTCCCCTCTACTGCCTCCATTAGAACTTGAGCCCAAGAGTAAGATGTTATCTTCTTCTCCTTCTAGGAAAATTTGAGGTTCCTCTTCGTTTTCAACAACTTTTACGAGCTCTTCAAGAGTGGCAAGGATTACTTCTTCAACAGATGATACTACCACTCCGTTGGGTGTAGTATTTTGCTTCCTCTATGAAGAGGGAAGAGTGTGTACTCCTGGAATTAGTCTAAAAAATTTGTAAACTAATGGGTGATGGGATGAACATTACGAATGTGATGGTATGAAATTTCTTGTTTCGGTCTGGGAAGTGAGGAGTAACCAACTTCAAACTTGCACGTGGGAGAGAGGGAGTTCATGCTACTACCCGCTAACATTCAGGGGATCTCCCCGGTAAAAAGCCCCAACTATACCTCACACTGTTTGGTGTAGGGGTCCCATCCGGTACGATGGCCCAATTTCCATTATCTTAGAGATTTTCCTTAGCTCTTGTTGTTCAGCACATGAGAGTGGTATGATTGTATCTTCAAAAAGAGAGGTGAGTATGCTTGATGAGTACATAATGTAACTTTGTGTCTAGGTTCTCTTACTATAAGGGAGAGGCTAAAAATTAACCTCTAGATGAGAGCTAGTAGTACCACCTAGAGAGAGACACACGCAAAACAACAAAGGTCTTTCCAACATCTAGTGGAGTAGTCCACAAAAGATGCGATAGTTGTTAAAACCAAAGTGAAAGAGAAAACATGTACACCATCCAACAGAGTAGTCCACACGGAAGTGGCAATCGTTATAACCAAGAAAACAAGAATGGTTTGTCTAATGTCCTGCAGAGTAGTCCACACAGACGAGACAAAAATGATAAGAAATACAACACATCTTCAACAATGTAAGTATTAAAATAACCAAAGTAGTTCAACTATCTTAGTATAGGTTAAGCGAACATGCATTGTAAATGTTTAAAGAACAATCTTACAAATAGATACAAAACATGCGTGAAAACGTGCTGGCCTGAGATAGGCTTATGAATTAAGCAAAAATTCCAAGACACATATGTACACCATACATCACTAATCCCAACAGTGTGACTTTAGAGCCACTCCTCACTCCTCAAAGAACAAAAGATAGACTCTCAAGGCTATGTGGGAGGATCCAAGGTGAGATTATTTTACTCATACAATGAGGGGGTATATATAGCCAAGGGTGATGCTTGACCCTTGTGACTTTTGGACTTCCCTCATGACCATTCAACTTCCTATGAATTTTAAACTGACATGACTCTTCAACTTCATATGTGCATCCTTTGGACTTTCACTTTACATTACATTTGATAATAACAAGTATGGACCATAGTAGTGATGTGGTAGAGACAACTCATGGCACAACTCGACAGGATACTGCTGACATGTACTAGCTGACTGTGGTGTCCATGTCAAGTTGCTTTGTTGTTGAGTAATGGATGTTCTCTTGGTGTGCTGTGTCTTCACCTCTGTATGGAAAAGTGTTGTGGGGTATTCTATGGTCTTGACCTTTTCTTGATGGTTCAGTGCATGTATCCCTTTAGCTTGCTACTCGATGTGATTTGTATGTTTGTTTAGCTGCGTGCAAGTCTCCTAGCATGTACTCCTTCTTCGTCCCATTCATCGTTGCACCATGTTCCATCAATGTACCTATTCTTGAAATTTACTCATGATGGGACGACATCAAATCCAAAAATATCCTAGCCTAGCATGATGCATTGTTTTCGATTTCGGGTCCAAGTGACAGAGAGGGAGGACAAGACACTGAAACTATGTAGATCACAACTTAGGCCGAGATGAGGGGATCTAGAGCACTTTCGAGACAAACTGTGCAGAGGTCACTAGGAGGAAAAATTGCGTAATGAAGGACAACAATGACAACTGCAAGGTGCAACTCAGCGGGGCAGAACTATGCAATTCCTAGGATTAAGACAAGGTAGGGTGTCTAAGGGAACTGTTGGACAATTTCACACAATGTTCAGGATGAGGATCAAGCAAGTCACTCAGGGTCCAGTTGGGGTTTTGCATAAATTCTTGGAGGGAGACAGAGCGGGGTAGTAGAAGGCACTGCCAGGAAATTCCACACAATTTTCTAGAGCAAGGCATTATCGGGCTACAAGGAGCTTCTGGTCATAGCTTATAATTTATGAGAGACAATGCGAGGTAGGTAGCACTACACAATTTCTAGAAACAGTGCAGAGTGGGGGCAACATAAGGTGTAGTAGTGATAATTGCGCAATTTTCAGGAGCATAACAGGGCAAGCCAGCAGGAGGCCTGACTTAGCATGACTATGCAGTTTCTGTAGGAAGTGTAGGGCAAACGACTGGGCATGTCTGTACAATTCTAGGGATCAATGCAACCCCGGTCATAGTGCAATGTATATTTAGGGTAGACCACAAGGAGGCTTGAAAATTGATCCTGCAGCAAGTGCAGATTAGATCGGGCTTGGAGATAATTTCTGCGAATTCTAGGAGACATACAACCTTCTTACTTCTAGGATTGCATAGTGCAGCTGCCCCAGAGGACAAACTCAAGTACTGCGTAGTTCTGGGAAGAAAATCAAGGTTGCTAAGAGATGAGACTATGTAGTTCAGCTCATTTGGGTTCCGACTAAAGGGGTTTTTTAGGTCGATAAATTTTCAAGAAAAATGGCTAAGTGCGAGAGCAAGTGAACTTGTGTATACATGAAATTGTGGTCATACACTTAGCATGAATTGGTCATACACTTAGCATGAATTGATGACATGACACCAAAAACCAATATGGAAAACATGTGCTTAGTGAAACTATCTTAAGGTTAAGAGCGCCAAGTGTATCACTTGAGATAGATCTTTGAAGGAATATGATGACACTTACGTGACAATGCTTACAACTTTGTGTGTGAGTACGACCAATGGTCATAGAGCAAAGACAAATCATGCACATAAAGACAGATCTTCAAAATCGCCAGAACAAGGTCACAAGCATGAAAAAGCAATCAACATGCCAAAAGATGACTGCTGGTCAGACAAGAAAAAATGTGTAAAGACTCTACAAGAGCTCATGGAGTGAGCTCGAGTGTTTACAACCATCAGTGGAAAAACCAAGGAAGGCTTCAAAATTTGAATGTGTGCCAAAATTTTGGAGGGTGTTGCAGCTGCTACAACAAAAATATATATTGTTGACTGCAAACATCAATGAGCCTTGAACAAACACAATAATGAATGCAGCTGAAATATCGAACCAGTGGAATTGGTAACCCAATGGAATTGCCATATAGAAAAAGTGGAGTGCTTGTTCACCAAAAAGGAATAAATTTAGTCTTGATCGTTCTCCAGGGAAAGATTTCTTCGTTGCTTCACTCCCCAACAATAGCGCCAAATGTTGTATCTATTTCTCGAAGGTAGTTCTTGGCTGCTAAACTGCGCCGAGAAACCAACTCGACCAAACTTTATGTTCAATATGGCCCTTGAACGAGAGGGGGGTCCCTCAAGTGTTATGAGGTTTTTTTTAACGTTGTTCACCATAACTTCACAACAACCTATGAAGCACAATGGCCAGATTTATTACGTTTTGTAGGTGGTTGTTGATGAATATCCATTCTCTGCTCATAAATAAATCCCTCTCTTGCATAGGTCTTATCAAAGTGTTAATGTCCAACTTCGACATAATAACATAATGTTAAAGAGTTTGGTAGAGGAATAGAAGAGAAACCAAATAATTAAGTATCCATAGTAAATACTCAATCAATCATATTTAGTAGATGTGTGTAGAAGAATTCTACAACCAAACAAATACACATTCAAAAGATGACAAAAGGAAAAAATTAAATGATGCAGAGGAGTTATTTTAAACAAACTATTCAATTATCTAGTCTCCATAATGATGATAAATTTGCAGTGGGATATTAGGGAGCCTCATACTCAAACCTAACCTTTCCTTATCTCCTATGTTACCTTAAACATATGCAGAAATAGATTATGAAATCACTCGAAAGACATATAGAAGAAACAAATTATGTCATGAACTGGAGCTAGAAAACTTCAATTAAAATCCTGTAATAAATGTGTTTACAAAAATGGTAGGGTTTTGGCATTCGAATCCAACCCTTTTACATTCAAAATAAAAAAAATATATAAAGCATTACACCCAACTAACTGTGTATAGCTTTCTGGAATAAAAATATGAAAAATATACAAAAAATAAAAACAATCTCTAAAAAACTGCACGAAAAATTGGATTTGTTTCATTAAATGCTAATTAGTTTCCTTTATTCTTGGGGCTAATTTCTCAAGTTTTCCTCAAAATATTCCTTTAAATCTGAAACTAATTTAGTGATGTTGGTACTTTGCCTTAGAATCTGGATTTGTTGAAGCTTCCTCCTAAAAATGATCAATTGTCCTTCACAAAAGTGTCAATTCTTCCACTTGTGTTAAACAATTGTCTCTTTATTATTTTTAGGGAGAGTTTATTCTTTACCACTTGTTAACCTTCAATTGTTATTTTCTTGAAAAACATTTTGACTTAATGTTTCCATCCAAAGAATCATTCTTAAATAATTCTAGCTAACAAATAACAAACAAATTTGAACAATCAATGTTCAATCATCAATATTTCTGAATACGAAAGACGCTTGAAAAATGCTCCTTGATTCCCTTTGATTGCTTGAAATGTGAAATGCTCAAACTGATACCTTAGACAGGGAAAAAATATGGTCAACTACCTGGAATAATCTCTTAAAAACTAAAAATAACCTCTTTTGTCTAAATTCTTTCTTTCCTCCCATATTTATTTTTTTGCAAAATATTCTCATAAGAACATCAACAAAATAATGTAGTCACTGCTCAAACCCTGAACTTCTTCTTCAATGGACCCATTCTCCACTTTTGCTACACAACCAAAAATCCAATCTCATTGGCTTTGGAAATAAGCATCCTCTAGGAAAGAGAGTAACACATTTAATCAATATCTGATGTCAATTCTGGATGATATTGATTACATAAAATACATGGATGGTTCTATTATATATCCATAGCTAAATAAATTCATTTGTCTGCTATGTAAAATTTCATTTTCACCTCTGTAAAATTATTCCACTGGGAGGAAATATTTCTTTATAGCATTGGAAACTCCATGATTTGTATTGAAATGCACATCTGGAACATGTATCCTCATTTTACTTGCACGAAGAAATATTTAAATTTTGATCTAGCATCCTCTTACCTCAAGCTTTCTCATATGAGCTCATTCTAGAAAAATACAACTACAAAAATATTCCCTCCATTATTTCCTTCCATGAAGATTTAAATTTCCCACACTCCATTTATAAATTGAAATCAATATGGTAAGTGGTATGTTAACGATAGGCATCCCCCCGTAAACCATTGGTTTTCATTTCACATATCTCGAGGCATTATAAATTATGGAATTTATAATATAACATGGCAGTTGCTTACTGATTTGACTTTCAACCCCCCGTAATACATGGTAACAAACATGGTTCTCGTACATAGAGATTGGGGTTGGCTTGGATTAAGACTTGTTATAAATTTCTTGGCGGACATTCGACCTTTATTAAACTTGCAGATTGGGCCCCAAGACCGGTAATTTTTGATGTATAAAATTAATATTTTAAATAAATTATTTATAAAAATATAAGAGTCTATTTATAATATTAAATTGATTTAAAATTAAAATTATATTAAAAAATTAACCCAAAAGTTATAAAAACATTTTTGTCATAAACATTTGCATATGCCCAAGAATCAGACAAGGAAATTAATTAACAAATTTTGAATTTGTTTGTAACTTTTCTTGGACAAGATAAACCTACAAGATCAGCTCCAACTGGGGAGTGCTTCCCTTTGTGGGATGAAAAGAACCTGTAGACCTGTGCCTTGAATCTTTTGGGCATGAAGTCCTGCCATAATAAAATTAACCATCGACACTCTCAAACCTACAATTTGTGGCTTGAAACCTGTAAGCTACCAACTAAAATCACACTATCAATTGCTACAAATAAAAGTAAGTACAACAATTATTAATTCGTTGGGCTAGTGGATTCAATAGTCAACAAATGTTCTTCTTCCCATCTCCTACAAATTATTGCAATTCAAGCAAACCAAACTACATACTGAATCTGGAATCCAAACTGAAACAACTGTTGATCTAACTTGAATCAATTCATAAACTACTAAAAGTAAAACCCCTTTATAAACTGCACACCGAATCTAAAAATAAATAATTCAATCCCACACATCCTCTACCTAACTGAGTTGGAAATCTACACTGTTAGGTGTAATCATGCTTCCAGTGCAACAATGTGAGGTCCATTGGATTGACTTGTAGACCAGCTTTCATGTAGCTGTGTTGTAGCGTTTTTTGGTTTTGGTAAGTTAGCATCAATTAGTCAAAAAATAAAAATCATTCCAAAAAATGATAAGTTAGGATATGGACAAAAAGAATATCGAATAAAAAATGTTAGGTCCATATCAAATAGATGCCCTAAAAAAGGAAGGCAAAAATAAAAAAAAATGTTAGATTAGAGAGAAAAGAAAAAATAATAAATTCTGAAAGTGTTGCAAATCCAAATGCCACTAATCTTATTCAAAGTTTATCTTTGCAAATATTGTCTACAGATTGTTTAAATTCCACACTAGTTCATAGAATCCAATTGTATAGTTTAATCATGATTGCATTTGATTTAAATTGTTTGTCAGTAGGTAGCAAATAAAATTGGCTCAACAGTTTAATCTGAGTCAATGGAAGCAACAAGGGATAGAGGTAGATTAGTCATTAAAAAGAAAATGTTGAGTTTCTAGTCTAAGTACACTCGAGTAACTAAGATTGAATGTTAGGAGTTGAGAGTAGGTAGACAAATGAAATACAATTGGAGCATGAAAGGATTTTTATCCTAAGATATAACATTGGAAATATGTGCATATGGTGATGGGTTTTATTAACCATAAATTCTAAGCATCAATGTTATTTTGCAAATATCCAAACTTCATTCATTCATTCGCAAATACCCCATGCATGTCACATTCGACAGAACTCTTTGCCCCACCATCACTTCCACCTTGCGTTGTTAAATTTCATTCATTTTATTTTTCATCCTGCACACGTTCTTGAGATCTGACGGTCTATATAATTTTTCGGCCCTCATTTTCCATTCAAACTTTATCAGTGTGGGTGGGGGGGGAGGGGTCCGAACTGGGCAATTTTGGAAAGCGCCCTCTGAAACTACTTTTCCTCCATCCTAGTCTTTCGGGACATAAAATACCGAAGAAACTTACCACCCTAACTTGCTCCTGAATGCAGTTTTCATTCGACAATTTATTGTCGCTCCTACATCATCATCCACATCCGCTCCCAGTGACTTCCTCTATCCAATCAGCTGCCACCTATCCATTATTCATTTAATTCACCATTCCCACAAATTTATACTCCATAGACCCGTTTATCAATACTGTTGGATAAGTAATGAGGATTTAGCCATTCATCAAACAACCCAACTCCATTTTATTCATTATAAGTTCTGTTCCTACTTAAAAACCGTTGCACAGTACATTTTTGAAACTCAATTAGTTTTCGTGCTTGTAGCCTAAATGACAGATTCATCATTCAATTGAATTTGCCATTCTGTTCAGAACCAAGCCAACATCTAAGTCCACCTAATCCATTTTCAGTTATACTGCTTGTCTATTATTACTGTGTTTTGGACCAATTCTTCCTGTTTCCATCAAGTTTAGCTTGCAATTCACTTAAAAAATTCCTCCTAAGGGAAAGGAAATTGCAGAAATCCCAAATCCCCTCATTCATCCACAAGTTGACTTCCATCACACTCCCCTAGTTGATAAAGACTATAAAATCATTGAGTCTTCCTCTCGATTTGATTTATATGAAATCTACTGCTGGATGGAGGATCAACTAGTTGATCAAACAGATGAAATAGGAATTTGGGACTCCCACCTTCCTCATTACATTTTCCCTCAAATACATAGAGCACTTGAATTTTTTAGGAAATTGTATGAATCCTATGATCTTAGTCAAAGAGCTATCATTTATGTTGGGTGTGGAGCCTGATTATCTTCTATATTCAAAAGTACCACCACATTGGACCCCAGTTCAAAATGGGGGTGGCAATGCCGCCCATAAAATATTCGCTGTAGGGGGGATCCAGGGGGGGCGGGTGCGACCTTTGGGAGCCCCCCCCTAGCGGGGGGTTGTGGGGGCAGCGCCCCCGAAGTTAAAAACAACTGTAAAATTGCCTTGTAAAAGTATAGTAATTTCTAGTCAATCTGGGCCTTAGGCGGATGATCTGATGGTAGAACTTATGTTTAGTTTAGGGTTTTTTTACCTAGAAGGCAACACCTCTCTTTGTATGAGGGCATTATATTTGAGGCTGTGAGATAGATGTGTATTCTATGTGAGCGAGAAACAGAGAGGTGAGACTGTGAGAGAAGACAGAGGATATTATAGCGGATTTGTTGTAGGTTGTGTCTCTTCATTTTGCTGGATAATAGAAAGGAAGGACTGGCTGTTCGAGGTGGACGTAGCCCAAACTGGGTGAACCACGTATATCTGTTTCTCTCTTGTTTTGTGCGTTTTCTGTGTTTATATTTCTGCAATATTTTATGTGTTCCATTGCTCCGTAATATATATAATATTCTAACAATTTCACATACAGGAGAAATCCTCTGTTTCATCAATGCTCAGTCCATTGAACAGATGTTGCAGGCTCTAACTATTGCACCAACCCATCCTTTTTCTCATGAAAGCCTAATAGAAGCTTATCAAAAGCTATATTTCACTAAAAGGTCTCAAACGCTTGAAATTTTCCTAGTTGTAGATAGCCCTATGCCTAAAGTAAACCCTCCTTATGTTTCATCCATGTTTCTAGACAAAACCAAGAAAATTACCACTATTCTTTCTTATCTGCTTGGGTACAATTCTGATCAATATGTAAATGAAACCATCATAGGTTCTTGTCTATCTTTTTTGTTGATTCTAAACCCATTTTTTTCTATAACTTTAGCCAATTTCTAGCTGAAGCCATCCATGAACAATTTGTCCAGTTTAATACTGAAGAAGTATTCAAGTATGCTTCAGTACTTGTATATCTTTTTATATTATTTTAGGGAGACAAGTTTCCATTCACCTTGCACTAGATAAAGAATGAAATCAACAACCAATGATATTTGGAATTCTATGGGAATGAAGGAGAAGGACGAATTTACATATAAATAGTTCATAGAATTGTTTGTTCATCCAACTATTAATCTTATGAGCAACAATCTGATACCAAGAATCAATGATGAAATTGTGAAACTATTGCAGTTAGTTGATAAAGCCACAACATGAGATTGGTATCTTTACCAAAACTATATAGAAATCAGAGTCTATGACTGTGAACTTCCACCCTAAAAAATTCCTAAGTACCTCCCTATCAGAATTTTTGCATTGGAATATATTAGGCAGAGGTTAAATGTAGATGAAGTACATTTTGTAGATACAAAGAAGAAATCACAATTCAAGCTAAAGGCTTAGGTTGGTCCTTTCATCTGTAACACTAGAGCAACAGGAGAAGAAGCAGACAGGTTATTGAAGGAAATGAAGTTTGGTCTCATCTTCACTTGGTCTTATGACCCAATGGGAGTAATTTCAAAACTCAGGGTTGAAAATAAGTTTACTGCATACCACCATACAACCAGGCCTGAAATAGAGGAGTACAAAAATAAGTTGAGAATACCCTTCAAGAAGCTGAAGAACATGAAATATCTACTTCAAATGTACAAACTCTACTTGCACAGGAAAATACAACTAAACGAGAAAGGGAAGAACAATCATCCCCTAAAATTGAAGCATCTAGCCAGGGCTTTAGAGTTGTGCATAGAAAGAAGATACCTAGGATCTCTGTGAAGGTTAGTGCAACAAATGAGCCACAGAAAACAACATTTGATGGACTTGGAGAGACTTTTCTTTTTACACAATCTTGTGGACAATCTACTCAGTCCCCCACTCATTCCACTAGTTCTCAGGAACAACATGTGATTCTAACTAGTGGAACTAATTAGAAGGACAAAAAAGATGATATCTTTCATGTCTTCTGTGAAATTAAGAAGAAGAATGCGGAATTGAAGCTGAACACTTATACTCAATTCTGGAAACACTCTTCAAGTTCTCAAGCTAGACTTCTTTCAGCCTTTGACTCTGAGAAGGGTAAGATGTAGATGGCTTTCTTACAAGCTCAAATTCCATAACCCAAGACTCCTCCACATTATTGGAAGAAAACATCCTTTGAGTTTAATGTAAAAGATGTACGTAAAATTGACCAAATTGAGATGCATAAACATACAAGCCAAATGATTTCTTCCACTTTAACTCACACTGCCATGAGTTTATCAAAGTTGCAGGCCACCTTGGCCAATATACAGTCACAACTCAAGTTGGAAAAAGTTTCCTCACTAGAAAAGGACACCAAGATCAAATCTTTGGAAGATTTGGTTCCGAAGATGGGATATGATCCCTCAAATATAAATGATGTAGAAGAACTTGTCAGGAATAAAAATATTGAGCTCTCACCATTAAGGAAGTAGCTCAAACTACTAGCTTCTGAGGACCCAATGACCAAGGAGATTGAAGAAACCAAGACTCAGAAATCCGACATGATGAAGCTCATCATGGAACAAAATATGCAAATAAAACAAATGGAGGAGCAAATGGAGAAATTGGTCAAAGAGAAAGAGGAAGCTATGAAAAGGGCTCAAATTCCAATGGATGTAGTTCCTATTTCATCAGACTCTATAAACAGAATTTCTACTTCTGTAGGTTTTAAACCAATATAGAAATTACCCACATAATAATTCTAAGAACATAAAATAAACAATGCAATAGCATAACACATAAAACACATATACACATAGATTTTCCCTTGGATCCCAAAATTGTGAATACTAGCTTGATTTTTTTCATTATGTTCCTTTCATAAGTTACAATACATATATATACATGCCGAAGCATCCAATACCATGGACCAAAAACCATCACACCCAAAACCATGTGCAAAAGCCATGCACAAAACCATATGTAGGTTCACGCACCTAATATAGGGTCCAATTTTGTTTCCCACAACCCAACACAACCCAACATTCTCCCACATGTTGTTTTCTTTCCACAGGGAGCCATAGGAGAGCTTATTTATTTATCTAGCCCTGCAACGCCCATTTTTTCTCTACACCAAGAGAACTTCTCAAAGCTCACAAATTTTGTTAATGCATCTGCAGTATTCTTCAAAGTGTCCACCTTTACCAGCAACACCTTTTTGTCTTCTATCATATCCCTCACAAAGTGATACTGAACATGAATGTGCTTTGTATTTGAATGGTAAGCAGGGTTCTTTGCCAATAAAATTTCACTTTGGATATCACAGTCTATCCTTATAGCTCGCTATACTAACCCCATACTTGAACACAATCTCTGCAACCAAATTGCTTCCTTGCTTGCATGAGTGGCTACCATGTATTCTGCCTCTATAGTTGATAGTGCCACTATAGATTGTTTCTTACTCATCCAACTGACTACACCTCCAAATAGGTTAAACACATACTCACTTGTAGATATTCTTTGATCTAGATCTCCAGTCTAGTATGCATCAACAAAGCCATGAATATCCTAAACTTCGTCCAATCCTAGTCTTCCTTGGTAGCACAAACCATAATCACTAGTGCCACACAAATACCTAAAAACCCGCTTCACTATTGTCCAATGTTCCTTCCCCTCTTTTGACATAAACCTACTCAATACTCCACTACATGTGTAATGTCTGGTCTAGTACAAAACATCACATACTTCAAGCTATCGATTCCACTTGCATATGGAACATGGGACATGTCCTCTTCCTCTTCTTGTGTCTTGGGACACTGTTCAACAAATAACTTTACACCTATAGGAATAGGAATCTCACTGGTTTACTATCCTATATATCAAAACTCTGCAATATTGTCTCAACATACTTCCTCTAGTTTAACTAGAGCTTCCTCTTTGTCTGATCTCTTTTAATTTCCATGCCCAAAATATAGTTTGCAACACCAAGATCTTTTGTGTCAAATTTGGAGGGCAATTGGGTCTTCAAATCTTGGATAATTTCTTTGTCATTTCCAACCAATAATATATCATCCACATACAAGACTAGATAAATAACACGGTCACCAATTAATTTAAAATACACAGAGTGATCTGCTTTGCTTCTGGTGAAGCCAAGTACCCGTATAAATGTATCAAATTTCTGATACCACATCCTTGGTGACTGTTTTAGCCCATATAGAGACTTCTTTAACTTGCATACCAGTGCTTTCTTACCCTTCACCACAAATCCTCTAGGTTTCTTCATGTAGATCTTTCCTTCTAGTACCCCATGAAGAAATGGATCTTCACATCCATCTATTCTACCTCAAAATCAAAAGCAAAAACAATAGATAAAAGTAATCTAATAGAAGCTACCTTGGCAACATGAGAGAAAATATTACCAAAATCAATTCCCGACACCTGGGAATAACCTTTTTCTACCAACCAAGCTTTGTATTTCTCCACCTTTCCTTTTGCATTTGTCTTCTTCTTGAACACCCATTTGCTTCTAATGGGTTTCCTTCCAGCTGGCAACTCCACTAGATCCCAAGCCTCATTTTTGTGCAAAGATTCCATTTCATCAACCATAGCCTCTTTCCATAATTTTCCATCCTCCGAATCTACTGCTTCCTTAAAAGTTCTAGGATCATCATCAATAATAGATAAAGAAAATTTTGAACAGAAAGCAGATGGATTATATCTTTATGGCTGCCTTCTTTCTTGAATTGGTCTTCTCACAATCAGAGTTTGTGGCCCTTCAGCTTCTGATTCCTCTTCTGTTGTAGAGTCTAATTATTTCTCCTTTAGCTCAAACTCTATATTCTCAAGTTCCTTTGATGGGAGTTCATGTTTAATAGCATTTTTCACCTTTATGAATGCCACATCTTGGCTGTACACAACCTTCCTTGTTACTAGGTTCCAAAGCTTATAACCCTTTAAACCATCCTTAGACCCAATAAATATGCACTTTTCAAATTCACTATCCAACTTTGTTCTTTTCTCTTTTGGAACATGTACATATGCATCACATCCAAATACCCTCATATGTGAAAGAGAGGGTTTCTTACCAGTCCATACCTCTTGTGGACTCTTATAATCCAACGCAGATGACTGTGATCTGTTGACCAGATAACGTGATGTATCCACCGCCTATGCCCAGAATTAATGTCCTAACGCGACACCACTGAGCATGCTTCTTGCCCTTTCCATGAACGTCTTGTTCATTCTTTCTGCAACTCCATTTTTCTCAGGTGTGTATGGAGTAGTCTCTTGTCATGCTATACCACACTTATTACAGAATTCTTCAAATTCCTTACTGCAAAAATCTCCACCATTATCTAACCTCAACACCTTTATCTTCTTCTTTGTCTGGTTTCCCACCAGAGCCTTAAATTCTTTAAACTTTTCAAATAATTCATATTTATTCTTGAGGAAATATATCCATGTATTCCTTGAGAAGGCATCTATAAATGATACATAGTACACAAACTTACCCAAAGATGGAACCTTCACAGGTCCAAACACATCACTGTGCACAAGCTCTAATATCTGCTTCACCCTCATACCACCAGAGGGGAAACTCACCCGATTCTACTTCCCATATACACAATTTTCACATAAATCAAAATCCAGAGAGCTATTAGTCATACCTTCTACCATACCTTCACCATGAAGTATTTGAAGGCCCTTCTCTCCAATATGTCGAAGCCTTTTTTTTCCAGAGACCACTAGATTTTCTGCTCCACTTTTAGGAACCATAGAACTATTTCACCCATCAACAATAGTACTACCTTGAAACTTGTACATAGTTCCAATCCGAACTCACCACATCAATATTGGTGCTCCTTGAACCATCTTGCAAGTATCTTTCTCAAACACTATTTTTACACCTGCATCATCCATCTTGCTTACAAAAATCAGATTTCTGCCAATGGAGGAATATGTAGAACACCAGGAAGTGTTCTAAACCTTCCACCTTGCAACTTCAACTTTACTTTTCTGCAACCAATGATTCTAGCCTTCCTATCATCCCCCAAGAAGAAATCACCACCATCATATTTCTCATACTCGTAGAATCACTCTCTATGGGGAGTGAAGTGAAAGGATGCGCCTAAGTCATTCAACCATGCCTCATGATCTACATGTGTACTTGAAGAAGTCAAGTACACATCCCCACCTTCATTTGAGGTGGTTTTTGCCTCTGCAGAAGGAGCATCATCAGATCTCTTTACAGGTTTCCTTGGAGATTCAGATCTCCCTATAGATTTAGATCTCCCACTCGATGAATTATTTTTGTTTTTTTTCTGAGACCATCCTCATACAGTCAAGGCATCATCATTCTGGCTCTCCATATTTTTATATCTCATCTCCTCTGTCAACAAGGATGAGACTATTTCATCAAACTACAAGGCAGTTTCATTGCTACCTATTGCAATAACCATACCATCCAACGAATATGGTAGAGAACACAACAAATTGATGCACTTATCTTCATTTGAAATTTTAATATAAATAAATAATAACTGACTTACCACAGTATTAAATGCATTCGGATGCTCTGTCATTGAGTTTGCATCTTTCATCCTTAGGTTATATAGCTTTTTCCGTAGGAACAATTTATTCACCAGAGACTTAGATTGGTACAAACTCCCTAACTTGAATCATAAATCCTTAGCCGTAGCTTCTCCTAATACATTCAACAATACTAAATCTGAGACACACAATCGTATTGTGCTCTTTTCCTTCCAATCCAACATCTTCCATTCTTCATTAAACACTCTCGTTGGTTTAGTACCCAGATCTACCACGATCCACTGATATTTATCTACCAACATATCCTCCATCTAGATTTTCCGTAACTCAAAACTCTGACCATTAAATTTCTTGATCTCTATCTTTCACTGCTTTCCATCTTCTTTCACCACCAGAATCAATCCTGTAGATCTCCCACTGAACAGGGTCTAACATAGGCTTGAGCGAAACCCCTCAACAACAAAGGCGTCCCCTTAAATCCAAAACAACGCGGATACTAAATGTAGGTTTCAACCCCATACAAAAAGTACCTACATAAGAATTCTAAGAATAGAAAATAAACAATGCGAGAACATAACACATAAAACACATATACACAAAGATTTTCCCTTGGATCCAAAAACCAGCACTACCAGCTTCATTTTTTTCATTATGTTCCTTTCATATGTTACAATACATATATATACATCCTGAACCATCCAATACCATGGACTGAAAACCATCGCATCCAAAACCATGTGCGAACACAAAACCATAGGTAGGTTTGCCCACCTAATATAGGGTCCATTTTTTTCTCCAGGACACTGCCTTGGACCTCGTAGAGGGGGGCTACCCATCCCTCTCAAACTCCTTAGACAGGGGGGGCTACCTTCCCCCTTGTGACCTCCCCCGTTGCATAATCAACATAACAAAGGGGGGGCTTTGCCCCCCGTATAACCCCCTAGTGTACTAGGGGAGCTAGTCGTGGAAAGAATATAATGCAACCCAACAAGTTCAGGAACAACAAAAATTACATGTACAACAAAAGGAGATGAATAGCTTGGAGAGGTTGTTCGGAACCTGACCATTCAAACAATATAAATCAAGAAGTTGCAGGATGAACTGAAGGAATTACAACATATGAAAGAAGTTATAGACAATTCACATGCAGCTGAGTTGCAGAGGGAAAAAAGTCAAATTGAAGTTTTGCAGAAAGAAATCAAAGAATATTACCTTGGAAACAAACTATATTTGGCAAAGGATATTTTATGGGAAGAGATTACTAAATTAGTCAAGGATATCTGACCTTATATCAAGATAATCGTTGATAAAAAAGACTTGTTGGAGAAAGCTCAGGAAACTATTGAAACTATCTCCAAGGAAATTGAGGACATGCTAGAAGTTACCACTGAGGTAATCAAGTTTCTGAATTCTAAAGACAACTATGAGCTTGAAGAATTAGATATAAATGATAGGACAAAAACCATACTTGAAGTGAATAAAATCATTACAAAGAAAAACCTCATCCTTTAGTTGGAGGAAAAATGCGACAATGTTAATGTCATAGTTCAACGACTTTTCAGTAGGTTAGAACCCTTGAACAGCAAGGTTTTTCCCTCTATGCTTGTGATAAATGACAAATTAATTCCCATTGAAGATTATGTTCGAAAGATTACGGAGGTAGGTACCAATGCAGCTTCAGTTTCAAACATAAGAGGTGCAACAACACCAAGGGTTGTGTTGAATGCACTCAAAGATGCCTTTTTCATTCTAAATGAAATCATACATATATTTCCAGTAAAACCCACTTTTATTAAATATACAGAAATGGATGAAGTTTATCGAAGGGTAACTAAGTTATCTATCCCAGATAAGAAATGTTGGGAACATGTAACTAATTTACCTGACTGAAAAGAGGATCAAACAACTTTCAACTTTTCCAGGAACATGTTTTTAATAGTTCAACAATTTTCATCTTTTCCAGGAACAGTCATCAATAGCTCAACACCAAAATAGTGACAAATCGACTATCAGTTTACATTCCCAATTTTGTATTGATCTATTTTTGTAAATTTCTTTAAGATATTTTCTTAGCTCTAATATTGTATAAATAACTCCCTTCCATGAGTTATTAAGGGTTGCACCCTTGAAAGAAACATTTTTAAGCATTAAATGTACTTAGATTTTTCTGAATCATTAATACAAAAGCAAAGGATTCTGACTTTTGATTCATACAGTTTTTTGTTCCCTGTAAGTTTTCCAGTTTTCATTTACTGTGTTCTTTCTTCATATTCTTGACTTTTACAAAGATACACAGGTAGGAATAATTATGTTTCAATTTACTCCTATAAGCTTCCGAAGTGATCACCTTTAAAGAGAATGAATTATATAAATTATATATTTAACTAATTCCCTTTAAATCATAAAATCATCAACATCTTTTGTAATCTTAGGCATATGATGTTAAAATTTTTGAACATTGTTTGAAGGTTTTCTAACTTATGATTATTTAATTCTATGTTTGAAAATTGTAATACCCATATCATCTTTCAATTTCTTCTCATCACTAAATAAGCTATATCACTATGTGTATTTTAATAGCATCCCTCTGTTTAAATATTAATACTATTCAAAAAGGTTAGGCATGGTTGTTTTAAATCATTTTCATACATTGGTCCTCTAAAATTAAAATAAAACCCCAAAAACAAATATCTTAGATGCCCTGGCATGATAGCTGACCATTATCATCTTAGAGATACAACATCATTCTGGCATCGTTTCCAGGGACTTGAATTTCATTAAGTTTTCCTAGGTCAACGATATAATTCCTATTCCTTTAAGGTGACTAAAGGTCTAGATAGGTAAAAATCCTTCACCTCATGACTCCATTGTACCAAACTGGTACCTTCTAAGCACACTAGATCCCATTTTGAATCTAACACAGTTAGTCCTTTGTCAGATCCAGAAAGACTTGTGAGAAAGGTTAGTTCTATAAGAAGACGTCAAACATCTTCTTCTACTTTAGCCTTGCAGTCTGAAGATATATTACAATTTGATCCCTATATTAACATTCCATCCAATCTAGAGTACACTCACTTATTACCAAGGGTCGCTGAACTCTTAGATAGGGGAGTTGATTTCAAATCAACTTTCCTTATTCATTCAATCGAATCTCATCTAGAACCCCCACTTCCACCAGGATCACCTAAATCTGAGTTTGACCTAGGTGTTCATTTACCTGAATACAAACCTACAGACTTTATATCCCCCACCATTTATTCATTTCATTCCACTTCTGAACAACCTGACAACCTGAATCTTCTACTTCTAAACAACCTGAAGGGACCTTTGCTATATATTCAAATCCACTCTTTGAAACTAAAGAGGATATTCATTCCCAAGTCCACAAGTTGGATATTAAGACTCCTTTAAAATCATTCAGGATGTCTCCACCTGCTTTATCTCCTCCTTCTTCACCTCCACATAGTAATTCACCCCCTCTATCACCATCTTCCTCTTATCTATCATCATCTTCACAAACATCTCACACATCATCTTCTACTATGGCATTCCAACCCATTGTACATGTAAGATATGCAGCTTTAGTTTTGCCTCTATTCCTTGATGATTTCCCTAATGGATATTTAAAACACCTTCCTGTATATAATGGAGAAACTGGTCCCTCAGCTGAGGACCATCTTCAAGCATTTATAGAATTTGTAGATAACATGAACAAAAAACAAGAAAATGTTTACATGAGGTTGTTTTTTCAGTGTCTTGAGGGAAATGTGAGGACTTGGTTTAGGCAGTTACCTGCAAATTCCATTAGAAACTGGGAAGAGCTAACAAATATATTCAAAAATCAATGGGGAGTGAAAAGATATGCTCTTTACTTTTTGACCGAGTTTGAAGAACTTAAAAGAAAATTTGGTGAACTTGTCTTTGATTTTATCAAAATGTTCAACAAAATTTATCATAAGGTGCCCCCTGATTGCAAACCCCCTGTAGCAACAGCCATGTCTAGGTTTTTGAAAGCTTTTGAAGATGATTTTGCTATGATGTTAAGAGAAATAACTTCAAGGAATCTTGAAGATATGCAAACTAATGCTATAGAGGTGGAAGCAAATATGGCTTCCTCAAACTCTTTAAAAGCTAAAGAGGAAAAGGCCCAAAGAAAACTTAAATCAAGTCAAGAGGCCTCTACTTCCTCTAAGACTAAAATTGAAGATTCTAAAATAGATGAGATAGCTTCACTTCTTAGAATCTATCTAATAGAATTTGCAGGATTGAGACTCAACCTAGAACAGTTCAACAAATGGTCATTCAACCCCAAAATCAAAATCAAGGTCAATACAAAAGAAATCCACCATTACAAATTCTTCAAAGGCCTAGTAATGATCAGTAGGTTCCAACTCCTTTATTGATAGATGATCAACACCCTGATGACAATACTATGACTATCACTGAAGACATTAACAATTTGGATACCTCTTTTGGTCAGAATGCTATTATTCCTCTCTCTCAACAAAAGTAGGTTCAAGAAGATCAAGACTCACATGCTTCCAAATACCATGCCTTCTCTGAATTCCTAATTGCAGAGCTGAACAAAAGATTTGATCTTAGGCCTAGACCTGGTCCTGGAAGAGCTCCTAAGGAACCTCCAACAATTGAACCTCGTACCAAAGTTGTTGAAACTTAGACAACTATTATCCGACCATTAAATCAGTCAATTGATATTGCTCAAATAATAAAAAATGTTTTAACTTCATTTAATGTTGAAAATAAGTTAGAAAGAGTTAAAATGCCCATACCACTTTTAGGATTTTCCAAAAACCATAAATATAAAAATAAAGTCTCCAAATGGGTACAAAACACCTCGGTTGATGCTGAAAGTGATTTTATTAGTCTTCAAGATGAAAAACCAGTAGTTGTCTTTGGTCCTAGCTCAGATATGATAGATGACTTAGTACCCCCTTTCTATGTGACTCTTAAAACAAATGATTCCATGTTATACAATTGTATGCTTGATTTTGGAGCATCACATAATCTCATGCCAAAAAGTATCATGGATCATTTAAATCTCGACATTACTAGATCCTATCATGATTTGTACACCTTTGATTCCAAAAGGGTGCCTTGTCTAGGATTGATTAAGGATTTAGTAGTCACTCTTGCCCAAATCCCAGTAAAAAGTGTAGTGTTAGATATAGTTGTCACAAATATCCCTCCCAAATTTGGAATGCTCCTTTCAAGGTCTTGCTGTGCCAAATTAGGGGGAGCTCTTTAGATGGACATGTCTTATGCCACTATTCTAGTTTATGGTGGAGAACAACTAAGGCTATATATAGAGGTAAGATTTGTGCACACTGTTTGCAAAATCAAGGAACCATCCCATTTATGCAATTGATCAAGATTTTGGTTGTTTTCAACTCTCTTCAAACCAAAGACATGAAAATCAAGTAAAATTGAAGATGTAATTGAAAGTCCTGCACCAAAATTAGACTGATGTGTGGAAGCTATTCTTTGTTTGTTCTTGTACAAAGGATGGAGCATAACCAATAGAAGATATTGCCCATGGGAATATTGCAAGGGGTAATGGTGGATATTGAAGGTGCGAGCGGGCAGGCAGATTTTGAAGTGATAGAGATTTTTGATGACAACAATCCCTATCCCACACTACTAGGAATAGAATGGGCCACCGATATGAATGGAGCCATAAATATGAAGACACACAAAATGATTTTTGAGAATAAGTCCCTATGTGTAGTAGTACTACTAGATCTAGACGAAGGAGCGCGATACACTGAACCAGTGCATGACGATGATAGTGATGACGATCCCAATTGCATCTACAAGATAAATGCGTGAGAACAAGATTGGGTAAATATGACTGCAGGTGGTAGGATTTGATGGGAGCGAGAAAGCTCCTGCACTTCGCAATCAAACGAAGAAATAGAGCGATGGCAGAATCGACTTCTCGAAGTAACAATGCTTAATTGCAACATGATGGTTAGATCACTACGCTCCGTGACAACAGAGGTAAGGGATCTTCCTACATATGACGGGTTGACAACGGTGGATGAATTCCTAAACAAATTTGAAAGCACAGTACCAGAACAGCAATGGTTCGATGCTATGAAATGGGCACTGCACGCAATGCCCACAAGATGGTGGGGTACACATCAAAGAAGTTTTGAGGACTGGCGCAGATGCAAGAGGATGATGTGCCTATGATTTGGAAAAGCCCATCTAAGGATGAGAGCCAGTTACCAAGGGAAGAACAACTTGTGTGCCCACCTTTCCTGATGGGTACGGACATATGACATGCAGCCGGCACAAGCACACACCAGTCCCAGAATAGAGAATCGGAACAAAACGCAGCAGCAGGAAAGGTGAAGTACGCCAAGGATTCGATAGGGTGTGCGAAGTGATGAACAGGGTTCACCAGGTGAGACGCACTTATTGGGACTTGTGTGTACTAGCGGTTCGATGGGCCTATAGGACCATGTGCAAAACCCTGACTGCGAAAACAATTCTAAGGTTGAGGAATAGGTTAGGGACTGTAATTTATGAGGGGCATGCAATGATGAATCCACATATAATAACACCTGCGGGTGCAACAATGCGCGAAGTCCAGCACAAAGAAATCAGACATCTACGTGAGGTAGAACACATAAGGCTTTAGGAATCCATTCGACAAGAGAATCTTAGACTTTGCGAACTCGAAAAAGACCGGGTACGACTAAGGAAGAAAAGCATTTTGATGGATGCAGAGGTCAAGAGGCTCGAAAACAAGATCAAACAAGCATGTCTCGTTGATGAACCAAGGATGGCAAGGCAAGGTGTGGATGATCATACCGATGAATTAGAAGACTATCGCTAAGAATTGATTAGTTTACTGCCATGGCTCAGACCACATATCACCAAATGTAGTAACCAGGGGAATGCACTACATACAGTAGAGCCCATGTGTTATACAGGAATAATGTCCACTTGGATGCTGCTATTCCCACTAAGATGGGTGGCTATCTTAGAAACAAACAATCAAAGTCTACTATTGATTCCTTTTATGAAAATAGATGAGAGGAGAACCAAGAGGGCCAACCTGAGTCTTGCGCTCGATTTCCTCTCCTTCTTGATAGAGTTTTGCCACTTCTTCTTTGTCTGCCCAACTTCAAAGGACCTGTGGAATCACAACAACATACTCCTATGCAAGAAACAAGGATCTAAATTCATAAATAATGCAGGATCAGATGTGCATTAACCATATAAAAGCATATATAAACAAGTACACAAGAATATGGAATGAAACAAGAATAGATTTATTTAGATGAAAAGTAGCAAGAAGATTACAACCATGTGCTCTGACCCAGCATCATCCTCCAGCTAAGAAGCCCTTCTTCACCTCAAGCAAAGCTAGATCACCCAACACTGATGAATGTACACCAGAATACCAACAACACTTCTCTATAAGATACAAAATTCTAGCCCCTGGATCTCTGTGATGAGGGATCCATATATAGATGATTACAAGAGAGGTGAGTCATCTTTTGGGATCTTGATTAGTGTCTTCTCCTCTGATAGTTCTTGGCTTCCACTTGGAGAATGATGATCTCTTACTCATCCCTGGTTGAAAATGGAGTGGCAAGTGTTAGAGGGGAAGCTTTTGGAAGATTCCATGATCTTCCACCTCGCATTTTTGTCCCTGCCATTTGTCCATTCTCGACCATCGAACCCTACAGAGGAGCAAATCAGTATGCACCGCACCCTGTACATTGGAAAGGTGATTGTTGAGCCTCAAACCTGCACCTTCCCATACACCCTCTTAGCCTTCTTTCTCCACTCACTTCATTCACCCAGTTTTTAAATCGTTGCATTATAGTCTAAAAAGGACTTTTTATATGGTTTTCTGACTATGCTTATGACTGTTGCTTGGTTTTGTTTTTTTGTTCATGCAGCTGCGGAAACTTGTCAGTTTCCGCAGCCAGCATAGGTTTCTGCAGCTAGCACAGGATTCCGCAACTATTTTGTTAAAACATGTCATACAGGTGTCCTATGAAGAAACGAGCTACATGGGAAAGCTCTAGGTGGCGGATACATGGAACGTGTTCCTTCAAATCAGCCAAATCATCCATGGAAGGCCACGGTCAACGAAGGTCAAAGACGAGGCCAACCAAAGAGTTCAGTGGTGGCACGTCACTGTTTTGAGCACGTGAATGTTACGTGGCACAGTCCTCAGCTCACGAAGGCACCAGCACACCTGGAGATCATTCCCGAGACCTGAATCTAACAGCCAACCACTCTGAAGATTTAAGAGACATGATGACAGTTACACTAGATCTCGGATGAAGGGATCTATGTGTCTTTAGCAATGCAGTTAATAGCGTAGGAGTTTGTTAATTAGCTTTAGCATTTTTTGCATTATAAATAACGCGTTGAGGAACGATGTAAAAAAAAGCTTTTGGATATATGTGAATTCTGAACTTTTTATGTGAATTCCGAACTCCTGGTTATCACCCCACTGTTGTTTTTATATGTTGCCATTTTAATACATGAGAAGACTTTTCTGAGTTCATCCGTGTGATTACTTGTTGACTGGCTGAAGTGGCAGAGGGCCCCTGCACGCTGAAGCCTTGAAAAGTTTTCATTTAGTTTTATTATGTTTTTGTTTTTATCATTAGCTTGTACATAATATATTGTTTGATGTTTCTGCTATTTATATTTTCACCTTTCTTTTCTTAGAGCCGTCAATTGATCAGTTCTTTTCTGCAGGTTTTCTTAGGCAGCCCGGGCAATTTTTCATCTTTTTGATAACTATTGGCATATGATATCATCTTGTCCTTCCTGCTAACTTTCATTTTCTGAAGTTTAAATTCAGCATTGTCCTTTTCAAGTTGTGATTTGCTTATTTATTTTTCTGCTATTTAGATATCATACTACTCACCAGTTTATGGTTTCTTTCTATGTTCAAGTGACTCTATCAGCAAGAAATCAGAATATTACTAACTGTAGTGTGATTTAGTTATCATATTGCTTACTCATGGTTGCTTTCCACAAGGTAGATTGAGTTGAATGGTAAAGGACCAGCAGAGTTCAAGTAGTGTGACTAGTTTCTTTTATGGAATTTAATTTCTTGTCATTTAGTTATCATATTGCTTACTCATGGTTGCTATCCACAAGGTAGATTGAGCTGAATGGTAAAGGACCAGCAGAGTTCAAGTAGTGTGACTAGTTTCTGTTATGAAATTTAATTTGTTTTCATTTAGATATCATATTGCTTGACTTGTTCATGATTACTTCCCCCAAGGTAGATTGAGCTGAAGGGTAAAGGATTTGAAGAGTTCAAGTAGTGTGATTAGTTTCTTTTATGCAATTTACTTTCTTGTCATTTAGATATCATATTGCTTGACTTGTTCATGATTACTTCCCACAAGGTAGATTGAGCTGAAGGGTAAAGAATCTGAAGAGTTTAAGTAGTGTGAATTAGTTGTTTTGCTTTAAGTTTGAGTTTTTTTTAGTTTTTACTTTCTTTTCATTTCGGCAGCAAGGATACTGGGCCATTGTCATTAGTTCACTTTTTGATGCATTTATTTCCTTTTAAGAATTGATTTCATTTTAGTTAATTTAAAGCTTTCTTTTGAGCACTTTCAAGTTGGGAAAATCATTGTAGAAACCATCATCCTCTACACTCCATACTTCACTTTCATCCTCGCCATCACACATTAAGGAAAGATAAATCCAAAAACAACTAAAAATCTCAAAAACGACAAAAGACTAAGGAAATGGTTATCTAGTACATATAGTACACTTCACTTCGCCAGTTTACAAACCCCGGGTTGACATTTTAAATAGCAATTTAGATCACACTAAATTGACCAAACATTTTGGCGCCGTTGCCGGGGAAGTGAAATTATGTAGCCAATTTCTAAAAAAAAAACAAGAAAATTTCAAGGAAGGAAAATTGATAACATCTCAAAGTATGCTCTCCTCTTGCACTTAGTGTGATCTGGAGGATCAGAAAAGAGAAAGTTATTGGTTTAATAGTTTCTTGAGTATGATCTCTTCTTGCACCTAGAGTGACCTGGAAGATCAGAAAAAAAATTATTAGCCCGACTTGAAAAAAAATAAAAAAAAAATGACACGCATAGATCAAGAGATTCTAGGGGAAGGTTTTTAGCTAGAGCCAAGAGTTCGATTTTTACAAATCCATCTACTTCAAGGAATAGACAAGAGACACCTCCATGATCTCCAACTCACACTCCTAGCCCTAGGATTCCTAGAATTCAAGAGGAAGAAGTTAATTCTCCCACACCATCCATCGAATCTGAATTAGGAAAAGATCCTTTCCTTCCTTCTATAGGGAGACAAATTGTAATTGAAGAAGTAGAATCACCTGAAGAAGAAGAGGGAGAAATTCCTCCTCATTCACCCTTGGTAGAGGAACCAGAGGACTCTGAAGTCTTTGAGGAAACTACCATGACAGAAGAAGGAGCAACCGGATTTGGTAGAGGTAGAGGTAGAGGAGGAGGAGGAAATGATGGAGGAGGTAGAGGTAACATTGGAGG
>APFE030730983.1:0-18846 GCA_000404065.3 Pinus taeda
TTGGGAAACTATTAATGCTCTATGTTGGACTATTTATTGGAATATCTTTAACTTCCTCATGTTCTGGGAAGGTATGAAATGCGAAGGGAGGTGAACTGATAAAAGCTTATTTGATTTTGACTCTCAAGGCGAATGGGCCAAAAATGCACAACATTCCTTAAGATAATCCAAACCTTTGGAGGAATACTCAGAGTAATTTATCATAGCCTCTTGAGAGCTAGAGGATGATACTTCTAGAAACTAGGTCACAGGAACTAGAGTGACAAGATTTATTCCTTTCCATACTTTCGTAGATATTATCTTTTCAGGGTCGAACACAGGGGGAGCTTTATGTTCTGAAGTATTAGAGTCACCAAGGTGAGAGATCTTCAAGCCAAACCCATTTCTATTCATGTTACCAAGGTGTGTACAAATGTCGTACTGAGGGAAAATATTATGATTCGTCCCTAGGAATGGATCCAAAAGATGTTGTGGTTCCTAGAGAAAACCCCTTGTTTGAAGAGGGATCATTGCCCAAGACATCTTAGCCTCTCTTGAACATAATTCATTATTTCTCAAGAGATAAATGAAAATGATTTTAGATCTGGTTCAATTACCTTTTGTTAGAGGAAGATATACTATATGCAGTAATAAGACATCATTCCCAAGAATAAATGTTTCAAGTCTAGTCATTGGCACAAAGAGAATGCAACTTAGATTTATCATTGCACAAATATGGAAAGGATAAATATAAGGGACGGACCTGGTGCAAAGGGTTGGATAAAAACATAATCCTATGCAACAAACCCTAGCAGAATTATGGAAGAATATGGAAATGAAATGATGAAATTATGGAGCACATTTTAAGGTTTCCATCTCAATACTTCATGGGTACATTCTGTCACAATATAACATAGTAAATTTGTAACCTCACAAGTACTATCTACTATAATATAAAATAGTGAATCCATTATTTATAAGTGAAACCAACAGTTACTAATTAGACAATTTGTGAGGAAGAGAAACATATATGAAATGACATGCAAAGGAGGAACACATACTACATATCCCAAATGCTTGGAATCACTAGCACTTATTCATTAATCTTCCACAATGAAAATAGAAAATAGGCCTAAACAGGAGAATTTTTTTAAAGAAACAATAACATCCTAGGGAATAAGAATTTAGAATCAAATTTGGAACCTCTTCTAAAAATAGAGTTTGGAACTCGCAAACAGAGATTTCAGAACTCTTGAGAGAAGAATTCAGGAACCTTTCATAATGAGTTTCCTCCCTCTTTTTATAGGGAGAACCAAAGAAAAAAAACTTACAAAATATCTCGCAATGCAATGGTTGTCTGATCAACTTAGTTGTTTGAGCATGTGAAAATCCTAACGATTACAAAACATAACCAATTCTCTTCTTAAAAAATGCAAAAATTTACAAAAATAATAGAAATATGAAAAACATGAGCTGTCATGATGGACACAACAAAATATCTCCATGTCAATTCCCCTTATTTCCTTAGGTAGATTCAGGCTTCGATGTCTGGATTAATGGTGGGTTGATGATCTCGCAATACTTATGTTACACTATTCCCCATGATTTCTGGCCAGTTTGCCTATCGCTTTCTTCCCTTAATAAGTTGGACTTATCTTCTCAAAACAATCCATGATCACGCACTGTGGTGGAGTGGAGGTGCTTTGTACTTAGCTGCTAACCCATCCATCTTTTTTTCCCTTCGTACTAGACTATCAGGGCCTATTATATCCTGTAATACTAACATAGTACAACTTCAGATGCGAGACATATCATAAGATTTTTTAAATTGATGTTACAAAAACACAAAGTTCGGATACCTTATCCCCCTTTTCTTTTAGCTCCTTACTACTCATATACCATAGAACCACTACCTTTGACTAAAGGCCTTCATATAATACAACATTCGTGATTTTAGAGCACCCGTGCATCATAAATTTATTTAAATAACATTACAAATTACAAGCTCCTAATTGGCCTTCACCTTTTTGATGTCCTTAGGCCCCTTCTTGTTTTTCTCCATGGAAACTTTTCTTATGACCATTGGTGTAGTGCTTACGCACTGAGGTATCAGGGCCTTCAGCCATTGTAAATCTGTAAAAATAGAAGTTATGAAATCATATTATCTCGATTCTCTTATCCCCTTTTCTATTGGCCTCCTTATCACAACTTCATCGTAGAACTGGGTGTCGTGAACAATAGCTTGGGTGCTTGGGTGCTTAACCCTTCGAGCTCCCATTAGGGGCCTATTTCCTTTTATATTTTTTGTTCTGTCTTTAGATCCTTAAATACTTGGGACCAACTTCCATATAAAAAATAGAACCCCTCTCATCGGAACACTTTCGATAAAGGTTTATAAAGAAGTTTTGATTCCTCTCTCTTCTGATGAGATCCATACCACTTTGGTGCTTGACCTTGGTCCACACCCTTGGTTCTTTGGGCTATTGCAACTAAACACTAGCAACATTGGAAACCCCTCTCATCGGGGTCTTTTCAAAAGCACAATTACAATAGGGGTTTGAGAGTTATGACCTTTGATATTCAGCATATCGCTTAGGTGCTCTACCTTTTCTACGTCCTTGGTACCCTAATTCCTCATCACCAATCGCTAGCAGTATCAGAACCCCTCCCATCAGATAGGAACTTTTATAAACATTTTAAACAGTGGTTTAAAAATATCTTTCCTCCGAACTACCCACCTTCGAAATGACATCATGCTGATGTCATCATCTCCATGAGGAGCCTCCTTGGTGGTGACGTGTGTCATCCAGATTTACCCCATTAGGCCCTCAAAAATGTCAAAATCATCCATAACATATGACCACATCACGCTGATGTCATTTTCTGTATCAGCCCCCTCGGCGCCAATTCTCTGCTTCCAAGTGTCTTGTCATGAGGAGAGAGAAGGGGTCCTTAGGGTCCTCATATTTTCAGCTATTTCCTTTGTTTTTTCCCCTTCTCAGTGATATCGGGACTTTTATAGAATTATATATTTTAAAAGGCTATGACGTATTGATCTTTGATTTCCCAAAAT
The DNA here is from genome assembly GCA_000404065.3 of Pinus taeda. Lineage (NCBI taxonomy): Eukaryota > Viridiplantae > Streptophyta > Pinopsida > Pinales > Pinaceae > Pinus > Pinus taeda. The sequence continues at coordinate 3,053 of APFE030730983.1, forward strand.
GATTGATCCTTCAATATTTTGATTCTGATGTGCCCTGTGCTTTGAGATATAGCCTTCTGGTATCGAGCCTCGATATAAATTCCTTCCCATTCTTCTAATATCAAGTTCTAATGTGATCTCATCCTTAATATCGACACTCCCCTTTTCATTTTGGCCTTTGATATTTTGACACTTCCTTTTTTGTATCTCCTCTGAATTTTGGTTCCCGAAATTTCGGGTCTCCCATTTGATATTGGCCCCTGATATGCTGAGCTTTATCTGGAATGGTCATTCGATATGATTCATTTCTTCTTTTATTTCCCTTTGAACATCCTAGACTACAAACCTTCCTTGTTGTATCATGTATGGAAAATAGGACCATTTGACATAAATGCAAGGAATTATTACAGATACAACAAGTAACATGTTTAATTTCTCTTTTTGATGTGAATAGAAGATTTTGGATTATAGGGTTTTAAAAATTGCTGCATCTGGAGAATGAGTTTCTCTAATACTAGAAAACATTGTAGTTGATTTATTATGTTGTTACCTATTGGCATTATGACAAATGTGTTGCCCTTAATGGAAACCTACTTAAAAAATATGTCAACATGATGGTAGCATGATGAGTATCTAGGGAAGTACAAATGTGATAGAAAAATTAGACAAAGGAATATAATTTTAGAAATAGAGGAATTATAAATATGAAGTTTGAGGAAATATATGTGGGTTTTGTGAAGAAATGTTGTGTACATACGTGACTATGGTAAAGAAAAGTAGCATACAATTTCCGCACCATGATATTCTAAATACTAGGGGTCCTTACCATGGTATTTTCCCATAGTAATGAGTGCGCCATTGAAGATTTGATCCTATCAAGGAATACCATCAACATAACTACATAATTGGCCTAAGGTATTGGCTAAGGCACAAGATATATAAGGAGATGGAGATCAAAGTTCTAAGTTTGCATGTGTGGGTTCTTGATGAATTGTTAGATCTGAGATAAGTGTGCACCTAGGAGTGTGATGATGGATTAGATCTTATAGATCTGAAATGACTTCACATTGAATAATCTGCTTATAGGTTGATAGATTTTTTATGATGATGTTATGATGCGTGCTTTTTACAATATATGCTGAGATTTGGGTTTGATTGTTGTTTTGTTGTACAATGAAGGTATAATACAGTAGTTACAAATCTGTATGCATGTTTTCTTAAGAAATATTGCATACATACATGGATATGCTTTTAGGTAGTCGTGTACAAATTCTGCAGTATGGATAGATATGTACGTGGGCATGATTATTGAAAGGCACATACATATGCAGAAGTGTCTTATAAGGGTTTTGTACATATGCTAGGGTTTTGTTGTATATGATGTCTGATTAGTCTTGTTGTGTTTTTTGTTTTCTGACAATGAAGTCTTTCATGATGATCTGTGTTTGAAAGTGTTGGTTGAGGTTGAACTGATTATGTTATGAAATGTTAAATAGTAATGATGCTTCTATGAGATGATCTGTATTTGGTTTAGAGATTTGTGACAAGGTCAGTATGTGTTTGAGTGATTAATTTCAATAGTATAGTGATTCAGTTTTAGGGTTCAGTGTTTTAAGATTTGTACGTGGGTTATCTGAAGAGAAAGCGTGTATACATATGCGTATGTCTCATAATAGAAGTGTATATATTTTGACATAGCATTGACTAGGGTTTGCAGTGACAGGATCTAGTTTCTCTTATGAATAGTAAGTGGTTTGACATTCTGATGAAGAATATACAGTGAATTGAGATGATATAGCTCCTTTGGTTGTTTAAGATTCAGTAATTGGTTTATTCAATGATTTGGTGATTAATTTGGTCCAGTGATTTGATACAATGATTGGTTTCAGTTTTGATTTGATATTGGGCTTAAATGATGGTAGTGGGTACAATCTAAAAATTTGATGAACGATATCTTATAGGTTGTGATGTTTTGGTTCAGGTGGATCCAATATGAAATATTATGAAATTTGGTCCATAGAGGTGTTGAGGGTTGGATAATTGAGTGAGAATTCAAAGCTTCCTTCAAGTGGTTGCTGATAAATCTAATAAGGGGGTTGAATCTCCCTTCCAATGGGTGTCGATGCATGAGATCAGGTGGTTAGATCTCCCTTCCAGTGGGTGCTAGAGAATGAGAGAAGGTTGTAGCCTTATGCAGGTGGGTTCTTGCGTACTGGTATGAGTCTACACCAGTAAAAGATTGTAAGAAGTTTTTTATGATAATAAATGATTAAGACAGAGAGGAAAATAACAATGTTTTTCTCAGACATTAGGTCTCCACCTAAAACTCCTAGTGTTGATGTGTGTTGATGTGTTCCTTATGTGCGATGATTTATTCTATTCTTCACATGGTTACTATTTAATTAATTCTCCATGAGGTAATGATACACTATTTCAAGTTAAATAGATGATGAATTAACTGAAAATTTAGTTTACTAGATATATTCTAGGTGTCTGCATAACAATCGCACACATACACATGTTTACTTCATTATAGTCACATACACAAATATGAATAAGAAAAGAAAAGCTTAAGTTAGTTTTTAAAATAATGATTCACCCCCCCCCCCCACAAGTATTTTCCCAACAATTGGAATCAGAGCAGGTCCTTCAGAAGAAGCTTGATCGCTTGAAGGAGATCCATCAAAATGATGGGAAAGAATAAGATCACTTAAAGGAAGAGTTCAGAAAACTATGATAGTGATATATTAGTTGTAGTAACCATTATAGATGTTAGCAAATACTAAGCACCTCGCTTTCTATTGATCAAGAATGAAGAAGACGGTAACAAACAATTACCAGTTATGGGATTTTTTTTCTAACTGTGGTCCATTTCATTGTCTATGCAATAATGATAGTGATGATGATAGTGAAACAACTTAACTTGCACTCATGGGTAAAAGTGAAAGTAAACACTCTAAAATAGATTAAAAAATATTAGCCCTAAAAGTAGAAGACCAAGGAAATTTAGAAACAATGGACAATAAAGGCATACCTATGCTAAGTAATGATAATTATCACCAATCGAAAGAAAATATTAAGTCTAATATAATGAACCATGTTGTTTTGTATTTAGTATGCAATAGCTACACCAAAATTCCTCCATCAGATGAGGAAGTGAAAAAAAATAGTAAGGTAATAAGTGACATCATTAATAGCATACCTAATTCAAACTTAAATAGGTTTATGAATTCTACAACTACAAATCAAGTGTGGGATAAGCTACATGAAATCCATGAGGAAAACCGAAAGGAAGGTTTCTTATTAGAGGAACTTCCAAGTAATCCTATCGCTAAAAATGTGTCAAAACATGAACATGATAAAAAAACAACCTTTGTTATGTCAGTTGCTAATTCAAAAGAAGACATGGATGAATTTTTTTTTATCTTAGAACAAAACTTGATCTTCCTTTGAAAAATATTGTTAATCTTAAAGACAATTTGCAGGAATATGATAAAAAGGATCATATTAAATTAGTAAATGTTGTTTAGGAATATAAACAATATTGTGAAGGTCTTGAATCCAAGGTTGTCTCTCTAAGAGTAGATATGCAGGAAGAAGGAGTTTGAGTTAGAAATGTAGAGAAGATTGACCCCACTGTAGACCATTGGTTCTGAAAGCTTACTTCTCATAGTGACTACAAAAGTGATGTGAGTTGCATGATCTCATAAGAGTAGAAGATGACTATCAGGTCCTCAAGATCAGTGATGTGTAATCTCAAGTGGAGCAATGCATATTTTGTTTTGATGATGTCTCCCATGGTTGTTTCGATGTTCATGTTACTTATATTATTGACATTACATTTGATGTAGTAACAATGAATAGTATAGACTCAAGGGGAGTTTTGGTTATGAAATTTCAACATTTTACTCAGTATACACAGATATTATGAAGGATAGTCATGTATATATGCAAGTTCAAATATAGACAATCGTGTATGATTTCTTATGGTGGTGAAACATTAGGACAAACTCAGGGAAAGGCTATGATATGCTTCAGACAATTATTATTTTACTTTCTTGTTCCGATGTTTTTGGTTACAGTCAATGGATGATACTTATAAATGGTATTGTCTTATGTTTTTTTTTATGCGTTTTTGCAATATAACATGGAATTTCTGATTAATGAAGTTGGTTTGATGACCTTACAAAAGGATGCGTTGATGTGATCAGACCTAACAATGAATAGTTGGCATAGGTTCAAAGGGAGAATTTTTTATGCTTCTAATAATGCATTTTTGGCAATATGATTTCTTTAATATTCCTTATTTAATAATGGTGTTCATGATAAGTATATTGGTAATTCTTATAATGACACACATGATTGTTGAAATTTTGAATGATAAATACATATTATTGTTGTCATTTTTCATAATTTGATTATGGTGAAATGTCAATAATGTTAATAATGTCGTTGAACAAATTTGTAATGTATGTATATGATGATACATATGACGTGAAAAGGGGAAGTTGATCTTGTTCATATGAGATCAAGGAGATGGGTTGATTTCACAGTCTTATTATTGGTTGATGATGATGATGACAAGTTCATACATATTGCAAAAATGGATCGTATGGATGACTACTTGAGTTGCATATTGGTTAAATGGTCCCTTTGATGTGACAATTCTTCTTGTGTGAAGATAATGGTCCAAGAAGAATGATGTTGTTGCAGGTGTGTTACGGGAATAAGTACCCTAGGGCTTTGGGTTAGAACCCCAACAGAGTAGGAGCAAACTACAACAAGAAACACTCATACAACTCAGGCAAAATGCTTATATAATCAAACTACGTAAGAGCAAACATACTCGAATTTCATTCATTCAAGTAGGTCCCACGAGGTTCAGACCCTCTGCAACTCCCAATGTTCTTCAGACCTGAAAATCATTTAATTCGAACATACATAGTAGTATAGAAGTAAATCATATTCACAAAATTTGACTTTATATCATATAAACAAATGATTGATCGTACATCAAAACAACATTCATATATGTATTACAACATAATTTGATGCATAGACAAAGTTAATTTCAGAAACAAGACAACATTTCTTTTATTGTAGTAAGCTATATATAACATGGAGAGATTTCACCTGAGTCTTCTTCCTCCAGCTCCAAGTGGAACCGTCCTCCGGATTCATCCTATCCTAACCTTCAAAAATATTCTTCCATAACCAACACCATGATATCTCAAGAAAGAGGGAGAATATCTATAATCAAGGAAACAAGGGTTTCCTGAAGCTTGGGGAAGTGCATGAGGCACAGGGATTCATCAGACTTAGTCAGGGATAATCTCAGTATAATAACCCTATCTCTTATCCTCCTCTAGGCTTTCCCATAGAAGTCTATTTATACTTCTCCCAATTAGTTTTTTAGTTGGAAAACATTTCGACCATGGGCAACAGGAGGTAATCAATAGGTAAAACCCGTGAACTCTACCCACAATTAAGGAAATTTAACTTTTTAAGTGTTTTAACACATATTCGTGGGTTGGGTATTGACTAACCCATGTGTACACGCTTTTATCTCAGGGAAAAGTAGTGTACAAGGAATAAAACATTGTTTTTAATATATTTGGACCAAGTCTTGAAGGAGGGGTTGCCCTAGGCCATAAACCAAGCATCAAAAATACCAAGGGTGGTATACGGTGCTATAACAAGGTGTCATATATACATGGTTATTGATATACTACTACTACATCTGCTATATGACACTTGGAAGCATGACATATTTTGATGATGTTGAAGAATTATGCAACACTTCTCTATCTTACTTTATGATGATATGCTTGATTCTCACTTAGGTTGTTAATGATGAATACTTGGTCATAGGTTGACGATATTGAAGCTACATCATCTTATATTGCATATTTAAGATGAGTTATTGTTGCCCCTATCTATGTTGTAGATCCTACATAATATATGATGGTTGCTGAAGACTATATTGTTCTTGTTACCTCACTATAGAGGTCTTTGGTTTTGGTTATAAATGTTGTCTTTTGATGTAATGTAAATACCTTTGTTATAAATCATTGTAAAATATAGTCATGTATGGACTATTGAGTTCAAGTCATTTAATCCCATCATTTTGGGAACGTGCTGTAGTCTTCAGTCAAATATCTAACAACACTATGTTAGGCGATCAATGTAAGCATGTGTCATTGGTGATAGGAAAGGTCATGTCTTGTTGAGTCATAAAATGATGTACTTATTTTCATATCTTCAAAAAATTCATCATGTGGCCAAAGGGATCCTGATCACTATTCTGTGTTCATTATTAGTGGATCAAATCTACAATGCTCATGTCAACAAAGGATAGAAGCCTTCATTTAGCATTGGTCAACCCTTTCCCTTGATGTAAAAGGGGGAGAGAAACTTGGTGTTTGGGGGATGCTTGGTGACTTGTGAGAGAAACTTGGTATATCTACAAATATGTTTACAGATATCTATATCTAGTGGTGACCAAACACCAAATTTCTTGCCAGCAAGTCCAAAGGGGGAGATTGTTGGCATTATGACAAATGTGTTGTCCTTGATGGAAACCTACTTAAAAAAGATGTCAACATGATGGTATAAGGATAAGTATTCAGCCCAACACATATGTCACAGAAATATTGGACAAAGGAATATTAGTTCAGAGGCAAAGGAATGATAAAGATGAAGTTTGAGGAAATATATGTGGGTTCTGTGAAGTTAATCACGTATATATGAGAGTATAGTGAAAGAAATTAGTGTAAAATTTTTGTAGTATGGTATTCTAAATACCAAGGGTTGCTACCATGGTTTTAGCCCATAATAATGAGCACAAAAACAAATATTTGATCCTGTCAAAAAATACCATCGACATAACTAGGAAATTGGCCTAAGCTATTGGCTAAGGCCTAAGCTATATAAAGATATGGAGATCCAAAGTTCTAAGTGTGCATGTATGTGTTCTTGATGAATTGTTTGATCTTAAATAAGTGTGAACCTAGGAGTGTCATGATGGATCAGATCTTATAGATCTAAATTGAGTACACATTAAGTAATCTACTTATCGGTTGATAGATTTGTGCTGATGATGTTTTGATGTGTTACTTTTATAGTATATGTTGAGATTTGGTTTTGATTGATGTTATGTTGTACAACAAAGGTATGGTTCACTAGTTACAGATTTGTATGCAGGTTTTATTCAGAAAGATCGCGTACATACATAGATATGATTTTGGGTAGTCGCATATTGATTCTATAGTATGGACATATCTGTACGCGGGTATGCTTCTTAAAATGCGTGTACATACATGAAAGTGTCTTATAAGGGTTGTGTGCATATGCTAGGGATTTGTTGTATATGATGTATGTTCAGTATTATTGTGTTCATTGTTGTCATTCACTAAAATATTTCATGATGATTTGTGTTTAACAATGCTAGTTGAGGTTGAACTGATTATGTTATGAAATGTTGAATAGTAATGATGCTACTACGAGATTATATGTATTTGGTTCAGATATCTGTGACAAGTTCAGTATGTTTTTCAGTGATTAATTTCAGTAGTGCCATGATTTAGTTTCAGGGTTTAGTGTTTTGAGATGTGTACGCGGGTTATCTGAAGAGAAAGCACGTATATATGCAGGTATGTCTCCTAATAGTAGCGTATATATTTTTACATAAGATTAACCAGGTTTTGCAGTGACAGGATCTAATTTCTGTGATGTACAATAAGTGGTCTGACATTCTGATGAAGAATATTGAGTGAATTGAGATGATCTATCTTCCTTGGTTGTTTAAGATTTGGTAATTATTTTATTCAATGATTTGGTGATTAAGTTGGTCAAGGGATTTGATATAGTGATTGGTTTCAATTTTTTATTTGATATTGGGATTAAGTGACAATAGTGGGCCCATTCTGAAAATTTGATGAAAGGTGGCCTATAGGTTGTGATGTTTTTGTTCAAGGGGATCCATTATCAAATATTATGAAACATGGTCCATAGAGATGTTGAGGGTCGGAGAAATCAGTGAGGAAGTTAGAGCTTCCTTCCAGTGGTAGCTAATAAATCTAATCAAGTGGTTGGAGCTCCCTTTCGGTGGGTGCCAGTAAATGAGATCAGGGGGTCAGAGCTCCCTACCAGCGGGTGCTGGAGAATGAGAGAAGGTTGTTTCCTTCTATAGGTGGGTGTCTTCGTGATGGTATGAGTATGTGGTAGTACAAGATTGTAAGAATAATTTTATTATAATAAAAGATTAAGAAAAATATGACAACAATGATGGTTTTTTCCCACATTGGGCTTCCACCTAAATATCTGTTGTTTATGTGTTTTTAAATGTTTCTTATGTCTGATGGTTTATGTTGTTGTACTGCACATGGTTACTGTTTAATTAATGCCTAATGAAGTACTGATACATTGGTTCAAGTTAAACAGGTGATGAATTAAACAAAAATTTAGTTAACTGGATATACACTTGTTGTCTGCATAACAGTTGCGTACATACGTAGGTTTACTTCACTATAATTGTGTACACAAATTGGTCTACTTCTGGACTATTTTTATAAAAGGAAACAGAGTTTCATGACTAGAAACTTCTAGTGGTGATGTGATGGATGCTCATTTGGTTAGATAAGGGCCGAGAACTCCATATAAGGTTCTTTCCCCCTTAAAAGTGGACCTTCCCAAGGAGATAAGACATTCTTCCCCCTTGAGTGGATCTCATTCTTGTCCTCCTCTCCCTATATACACCACTTCCTCTTACCCTTTTTTATTACAATACAACGCATAGTGAAAGTAGTGGAGAGATACAACCGGCTCCAAAATTCTGAAATCTTTAGCTTTTGATAGAAGAAGATTAGTCTTACATGAAAAAAGACTAGTCTTTGGTAGCTAAATCATGAAGAGAGAGAGTTAGATCTTGGAAGCCATTTCATGTCAAGCTAGAGGAGAAAAAGAGTGTTGAAAAGGCGCGTAGTGGGACTTGGATACCGCAAAGGAGATCTCCAACATTAAGGCTTCAGTTTTATTTCTCTTTAAAGTTTATTTTAATACAACTAATGGTTTATTTCCTATATTGGGTGTAATATTACATTTGATAGCTCAGAACCCCTTGACCATTTATGTAGATTGGATTCTATTTTATGCTATCACGTTTGTTGTTGTTTCTTGCATGTTTGTTTCAAGTACTTGAATGAAAGGAATGAAAATAAGCTAGAGAAAGGAAGCAAGATCACCATCAAGTAGATTAGCAGTATAAGAAGTAGGCCCTCTTATTCGATCATAATCTAAGGAAATTTTCATTAGATTGTCTTGTTTGTGGCTAGACCCACTCTCTTGGGCTATAGGGATCATTTGTGTCCATAGAGAGAATCTTCCTACTCCACATATTGGCGATTGTTGGAAGTAATACTGAGAGGGGGGGTGAATCAGTATTATCAGATCAATACTTTTTCATTTCCCAAACAGATTTATATACGCTACTTTTGTGAAGTGAACTATTATGTACACGCTACTATGATTAGAGAAACCAACATATACCCAAAGAACTTGTGATTTATTTAATTTATCATGTGATGATCTATAACCAATGCATCAGTAACTTATTAAATAGTGTAGTAAAAACAAAATAAACCATCACACATAAGAAACACACATGAACGCCAAGATTTAAGGTGGAAACCCAATGTGGGTGAAAACCACCTACTATTGTCGTCTCTGTCTTCTTTTAATAATCAGAAAATTTGTTTACAATCTTGTATTGGTGCAGACTCATACCAGTATCTAGGCACCCACCTGCAGAAGGCTACAACCATCTCTCATTTTCCAGCTTCTGCTGGAAAGGAGCTATAAGCCCCTAGAACTTGTACCAACCAATGTGTTTACTAGTACGTAGGCACTGACCTACAGAAGGCTACGATCTTCTCTCTTCCTTAGGGGACCACGCTTCCTAAATTTCAGACTGGATGCTCCTAGTACACAACAATACACATGAAGGCCTCATTTCATCAAATTTTCATACTAGACTGATCAGAACTTTCAAACTGCATCAACCAACAATCAGTTAATCTAAACAGTCAGATCACTATCACCAGAACACTATGCCGAACACAAAAACCTACATCATGATTTAGAACTAGCTGCAACCTCAAAATCATGCATCATAATGTATACACTACTTTACTAAACCCAACCTGCATGTATAAGCTACTTCCTGCAATGAAACCTATGTATACCTTCAAAACTACTAAAACCTAAAACTTTTGAATCAAGTCTATACCAACTAGAAATATACTAAAAATCTATTGTCAATTTACATAGCTTCACATAGGTAGTAGCAGAGATCACCCTACTTATACAATCAATCAATCAGATATCAAACTCCTTATGCATTCAATTTTACATTCAGATCTAAGAAGACTTCATTGACAGATAGCAGTAAAACAATATAATTGATCAGATAGATTAGTTAGACTTGAAGACAAGGATTTTCTTTTGTATACGGTACTTGGAAGAGTATAACCTACATGTACACACGCTTTTACTGAGATGAACTAGTGTACAGATCTGTAAATATTAACTCATAAATTCGCTACTATTTCAGACTTCAGACAAACGCATATTATGACATTTAAAGAATAAAACAGGTGTGTACAATTAGATATGGTCCAACAAATATCAGATCATTCAACGGTAAGTGATTTCAGGTCTCATGATCCTAATCCAACATTGAATTCAAGGTGCAAAAAATATTTCAGATCAAATCACCAACATAGCCCCCGCAATATAAAATATACTTCAAATAGAAGTATTCATTAGAAACCCATTCACTTGCACACTCTGGCCTAATGATCTTCTCCTCCTTATATAGTTTTAGGCCTTTCTCAATACCTCGGACCAAAACCACTTAGGACCAATACCTTGAACCAAATATCTCGGACCAAATACTCAGACCAAATACCTTGGACCAAAACCTTGATTTTCCAACTTGTACGCACTTTTCCTGTTGTGAGAGTGTGTGTATACGTATATGCTATTTTTGTTCTATGTACCATCGTGTATATGCGATTTTGACTAAGTGGACCTGTGTATACTTCTTAAACTGCTTTACATCAACCTTTTTCTTCACCTTCTTTATTCTGATCAGTAGACCTTAGTTCCATCTTCATGTTCTTTTGTACAACTTCCCTGTTACCTCTGAATATTCCTATTGTAATGTGAGTTGCCTTTTATCAAAACTGAATTGATCTGTGAGTGAGTTTCCATCAAGGAAAACACTTGTATCAATGCCAACAATCTCCCACTTTGGACTTGATGGCAACCAGATGGTGTTGATTATTGCAAGCTGTAGAAACTATTAGAGATAACATGCAACATCAAAACACTCTCCCCATTTAACATTAAGGGAAAAAGGTGGACCAAGCAACTTTCCTCCTTTGAAGTACATTATGTTGTCCATGCCCCCCCCTCCCCGAGTACATGTTGAGTCTATAGAGATATGATTCAAAGGAATAACATGACTCTATAACTCAACTAAGTGGGTATGACCTCCTTATGACCAATGACTCATACATACATCAATCACCCAACCAAGTGGGCATACACCATGTTGCATAGTAATTTGTCGTTGTCTCCCTATCAGTCTTCCTGCTGTGTCATGGGACCAAATTAATCATGCTCATGCTCTCTAATGTTGCCAAATGACCCACTTTGCCAAAGTTCTCCTATCATCGCGACTCTTGTAAAAATAAACACGCTGATGAGCGCTCCAAACAGACCTAATGTGTTGCCAGTGTGGAAGTACACATGATTCCCGCGCTGGTCGGATTTCATATGACAGCGCGTGCATTACTTATATCTGATCACGTTGATATGAATTTCTTTGTTATTCGGCAGCGATGTCAGCTCTCTAGTGCAGTTATTTACCCGCGATAATCCGGTCTAGGCGAGTTTGTTCTAACAACCGGCCTTCCAGATGAATCCAGACCTGGTTGTTGGCCTTGTAAATGTTGCCCTCCCTTCTCTGGCATGTCTGTTTCGTCATTTGAGCCACCTTCCTTGGAGATAATCTCATCCTCCCACCATTCATGGAGACTCCTTCTCCTATTTAAGCCTCCACCATTGCCATGAGCTGCTAGTTTTTGGGAATTGATTGTGTTTAGAGCATTGTTGATAGTGTGTGAGCTTGATAGGCAGCTGGTGTGATAAGTGTGGGATTGCTAGAGTGCTTAAGGAAGGTTGTGAAGTGTTTCCATCTTGTGTAAACTTGTGGGAGAGAGAGTTTTGTCTTGGGATATCTACCTTCAAGGGTGAATGCTTGAGGGACTTGTTGGCTGGACCCAACCAAAGGAGGATCCGACGTCAGAACTTGGTTGTATTCTCTTTTGTTTTATCAATAATAATAGACAAATATCATTATGGTTCCACTCATGTGTCTTTATTATGATGTTTGAGTTGTATCCTTTCTGACTGTACATAGTTGCATTTCCTGGATTTTATGCTTGTATTTGTCTTGTTCTTTGCATGTGCAGGTGTCTGTTCACGGAGATCATGAGGATTATGACTAGCTAAAGCGAAAGAATGGAAGCGACGACACTTCTACGAATATAAGCGTTGGATTCGAGGTAGGCTATCATCTTGGCCTTTATTTTGCAATTAGGAACCTGCGTGTTAGCGTTGTTTCATTGTTGCTAGACCTCAGTTAGGCTAGTGGGATAACCTTTGTCCGCAGAGGGGATTTACCTATGCAACAATTTGGCGACTCCGTTGGGGAGTTTTACCTTGTTGTTTGATTTGTAAGCTTTAGACGGAGCCTAAAGCATGGCCAGTTAGCCTTCGAAACGCTATTGCTCTGCATTAGCAAAGTAGATCAAGGCCATTTCAATCAATCTCTAGTTTGGTTTACAAACTAAACAGCTTGGAGCTAGCTTTTGTCCTTCTCTTGTTCATTTTTCCTTGAGTTTGATTTTTTCTCTCTTTTCAAAGTTTGGGGATTAGTTCTTGGTTTTTTGGGTTTCATGGTTCGGTCTGGGAAGCGCCTTGATTGTTTAAAGAGTGATTGCCTTGGTTTGGGAGTTTTTGGCTTGATTGTGGTTATTTTTTGGCTTCATCGCGGTTTATTATGAAACAGTCTCGCTGCCATCGCATAGCCCTTTCTGTGACTTCCTGATCATCGCGTTAATACACAAAACAGTCGTGACGGTTCTGAAAATTGAACCATCGCGGTTAAGACGTGTACTTCCGCGCTGACATCATATTGTTGCTACGCGTAGTTTCTTATCAGTGCACTGTTGCTGTGTTCCACCCGCGTTGATTCCTGTAGGATTGAATTTCTTCAATTCTACCTCCTGAGCCTATTGGTCTTGGTATCCCCTGCTGTTTTCACTTGATTTATGACTTGATTTTCATTGTCTGAAGATTGAAGCACTTTCTTGTGAGTCTTGTTGAAGCAAATCTTGCTTTTTGCTTTGTGACCTAGTTTTATTGTTCCAAGTTTGTTGGATCAACTTTGCTTGGTTACTCGTTTGCAAAGGTTCGTTTACTGCATGCTATTGGTTTGATTGAGCCTTCCTCTTTGCTTGCTTTTGCTTGGTTGTTTAAGTGATCGTTGTTGAACAAATCTTGACATTGTTTCGATTTCTTTTCACTACCCAGGCACGGATCACAGTTGTTTGGGGTCAACCGGTTTTTTCCACATTTGTCTGTTATCGTTTCTCAAAGTTTGTTTAATGCACTTTTCCACCAACAAAAACGAAAATTTCTTTTGCTTTGTGTTAAGTTAATGAGAATTAGAAGCTTTTCATTTTGATTAATGATTAGTGATTTCCATTAGTTGCATTAGGAAAGCTATTTGTTGTTTTGCGATCATTTTGTTTATGTGAAAGCCCTCTTACCCTCTTGTAATTAGCATTCATAGAATGGAATGACATATTTTGGCATATAGAGTGCATTTAGAGATTTTGAGAAATTACATACGGTAGGACCTGAAAACCAAAACTTAACTCAAGATCAACTTTAAAATAAATCGAATGAACTTAAAAATGCATTGGAACATAACGCTCACATTCTAGATGTCTAGGCTAGAGACATGCTCTGGCGTCGTTAAGCCTAGTCACTTTTGTTCTCACATTAAGGTTGAGTGATTCCTCCTTGTGTGATTCAACGGTGGTCTAGTATGGACTTGTGCTCCCACGTACCGTCGCGTATATATGGGGAGACTCCACTAGGTTATCATCCTTGATCCACAGGAAGTCGTGTCTACCGCCTTACATCCCATAGCGCACCGAACACAGAATTCGAGAAGATTAACTGCCGTATGGAAAGTCCTTGCCTTTCATATGATCGCTAAGGTGTATATGTAGTTTTACGGATTGTCTGGTAAACCCCTTGCCTAGTTTCTCCAGAGCAGTCATTTTTTGATCCTTTTCGGACTCCTTAAAAGAAAAGGCTCGATTGAGCACTTGTCACTTTAGGCTCACTAAATATTCGAAGGCGACTAGAGTCATCTTTTGTCCTTTTCTCGACTCTTGAAACATGAAAAGGTCAAGTTGTGTCCTAATGTCTTAAAATTTATTCGACCACGATTACATTTGCCCGGTTAGATCTTGTTTGCGTTAGCTTGAGTAGGGTTCTTTCTCATTTAAATGGCGACTTTTCCAGAGTTCACCAACCCAGGCATCCCCTCTGATGGGAATCCTAGTCATTTCTCTCCTTTAGGAAATGTTGGTGCTCCTTACATGGCAACGTTGTCCCTTCCTGGGTTAACTGTTGGGTTGCCTGTTTGGTGTTCTCAACCTCTTTGGTCCCTACCGTCTCGACTGCTAGTCAATCGGTTCCTCCACCCAAACAACATCATGTTGATTCTAAGGTCGACCTCTCCCCTCCTTCGCCTGTTTCTGCGTCCTCATATTTTACTTCGCCTGGTGAAAGTCTGGGTTCAATTAACTAGGTGGCTAAGAAGAAGAAGAAGAAGATGAAGAAGAAGAAGTCTCCTAAGGGAGAGGCTAAAAGTGCAGTGACTACTCCAAATCCAATTCAAATCGAGCCACCCTCTGCTCCTTTGCGGAAGGTCAAATTTCCTTGTAGATTGTGCAAGGATGACCACCTTCTTCGTGATTGTCCTGGCATTCCCAGGATCCTTGAAGTATAGTCTCACGATCCGGCTCGTCCCTCATTGCCCTCTGGAGCTCATGGTGATGCTACCCTATCAATGGGCAACGGTAAGAAGGAAAGGAAGATTCGATTCCCCTGTAGGCTATGTGAAGGTAATCATCCCCTTCACCTTTTTCCGCTCATGGATAAACCTTCCGATGTTTTGGAAGGTCTTACAGCTTCTTCACCCCAATTCCCGTTTGGTTATCAGAGGCTCTCTTCAGATCCTCTCCCTATCGACAAAGAGACTGACTTAGATTCTTCTCTTGTCCATCCTCCTCTTCCTAAACTTGGCTATGTTAAGCCTATTCCAGACCAACCATTGGTCGGAGAGAGTGTCAACTTGAGTTCGTCACCTGTTGATCACTCTGTTCTGGAAGAGCATCATGATCATGTTCTTCTGGTCTCATCATATTTTCTTGAGCCCAAAAATGACTCTCCTATCCCAGCTGATCTAGAGAGTACTTCTTCAGTTCTCTTAGGGCAGGGGGGCAATCATACGATTCCCCCACCAAGTAGTTCTGTCGTTTCCTTCGACTGGAGCCATTTGACCGCCTTCCACCTTCCATCCCATGTGCCTTTCCAGATTACAGTACATGCCTGTGATAAGGCAGTACTTGGCACTGTCTTGGATGAGGGTGCATCTGTCAGTCTTATGC
>APFE030730985.1:0-10733 GCA_000404065.3 Pinus taeda
GGTAGAGGCGTGGAGAGAAGATCTTACAGAGCGGGAAAAATCTAGACTTCGTGAATTTCTTCCAGAAGGGAAGAGCAATAATAACGTTGTGGCTGAATCTCTGCTCACTGGGGAGAATTTTAACTTTGGGAACCCAGCGATCACATGGGGGGCGAGTGTGTGCAAGGGGGAGCAATGCCCTAAAGCTCTGTTGCAGAGAGAATGGAATTTGAAGCAGTCTCAGTCGCAGTATTTCAAAGATATGAAGGCCTATTACCACACTCTTCGTGGTACCACTGATGAGTTGCATGAACTCTGTGAGTCTTGTGGTATGAACAATGCAAAGTTTCAGAAGAAGTTGAAGAAATGGAGGGAGAAGAAATTGCAGGAAAAAAAATTAGTAAAATAAAGATGCACCATAGAAAAAAGCGAATGTATGGCGTTTTGCGTTCCCTGTTGTTAGGGTTACAATGTTATTGCCTTCATAGACAACTCTAAAAATGCTCAAGATTTAGTTTTTTAGGTTTTTTTAATATGATATTGCTCTCATCTTAAAAGATAAAAAAGGGCATATTGTTTCTTTCCTCTCGCTAATTTTTTTTAATTTAGGAAAAAAATGATATCTTGTAATTTTAATTTCGTTTTTCATAATGATATTTTTCGTTTATTTATATATTTAAAAATATATATAATTGGTAGGGATTTGAAGGTGAGAAGATAACAATGATTTTACAACCATATAAGATAACCCTAATTGATATCTAGATAATTATGTTTGTTATAGTGATTTATGTAACTTTTCATTTTTCTTTGTAAATTTAGATATTTTTTTGTTTTTTTATTATAGAAGTAGTCAACCTAGAATACAAGTATGGTGAAGACAAATTTTGTATGTTATGCCATTTTGAAAATCTCTAATAAAAATAGTTTGATCGATAAAAAAAAGAGAGGAGTTAACCTTAATTTTTATACTACTAGCCTAGATTCATTTAACCCTAGATTTATGAAGCTTTTAAGAGAGATCAAAGCTTTTAGACACTTAATAAATTCTTTAAAACACACTTAGTAATTGTAAGAATTCAATATTTTCATTATTCTCTTTTGTGTGACTTGTTTTTTTTATTATTAACTTTTTAAATGAGATTACATTATTTTTATAATTATGTTTTATTTTTAATTTTATTAATTGAGTTGATATTATGTCTTATTATGATGGAAAGAGCGAGAGAGAGGACATTTACAATATTTTGTTTGTTGTTGTTTGCATATTCTTGATTTGTTGAGTTTGAGCATGGCCATGGTTGTTTTTTTTGTCACATATTATACCCCGTTGTGGCTACAACCATTGCATTTTAGGATGTTGGGTATTCCATATGTTTAAATATCCTTATCTTGACCTTACAAATAAAATTATTTCTCTGAAAAAACATTTATGGTAATTACCCAAACATAAGTAAATTTAATTTAAAACATATTTGTTGTTTAAGATGTAGAAAGAAGTATAAATGAACTTAAAGTAATTTGATGATAAGTTTATGCATTCAACACCTAGGCTTGACTTGTATTACAATTGTAATATTATTATTAAAAAATTGGATTTTCGATTTTATAAAACAAACTCTACAAATGGTTTGTTTCATATTAGGGATAATTATTGGTTGTGAGATATGCTTAAAATTACTTTTCCTCTATTTATTTTTACCTAATTCTGCCTACTCCTTTTCTTTCAGAGAAGGAGACCACATTGTAGGAAGGATTATGTACAAATATTTAGGACATTTCCAGTATTTTGTTGTTTTCTTATTGTTTGTATGTTTTTGTTTTGTTTTGTTTTATTTGTGATATGTTATAGTTGTTTTGTATTTTTTTCTTGTTTGTAGATTGGGCTTGGTTTGGTTTGTTCCTTAAAAGAGGACACTAGTATGTAGAGAAAATGAAAGAAATAGATGGAGGTTAATGTTGATAAATAAATATGAATCACCTTATCCTAGATGCAATGTGTCTCATTTGAGTTTTTCTATGGCTTATGATTCAATGTGAATTGGCAATGGATGATAGCAAGGAGACATGCATGGTTAATTTTTTATTCATTTTTTTATGTGTCTTATTTATGGTCTCATACTTAAATATTTTTTTTTCTTTATGTCGTGAGTGCCTACAGTAATATAGTCTATGAAGGTGTAGTTTTGAAGATACCTTACACTATGTGATTGTAGTACAAAGGATGGAGGAATCAAGATTTTCTCTTACAAAATAAGATGGGGGTTATTGTTCATAAATGAATGTGAATCACCTTTTCTTATATGTAATGTGTCTCACTTACATTTCTTTATGTCTAATGATTGCATGGGAGTGGACATTTCTTTATGTCAAGGAGATATGTATGGTTAATTCTTCATTGCATTTACTAATTATTTAATCTATTATATGTCTTATTTGTGGTCTAATACTCTAGCTCATTTGTTTTCTTTGTGTAATGCATGAGTATAGTTTTGGAATCTAAGAAGTTCCAGCATTGAAGATACCTTACCTTGTGCACATGTAGCACAAAGGATGGGTGAGTCATGTTTTTTCTCTTAGAAAAGCATGTTATCATTTAACCTATTTAAATGTTTGATATTTTCACAAATATTTATCCTTTTGTCATAATTTTGGTTTCCTATCATCTTGTTAATATGTGTGATTTTCTATATTTTCCATGAACGTTGCTTAAAAAAGAATTATATTGTGGTTCACATCTTAAAGACTTATTATTCATTATTTTCACTACTATAATGTTGATCAATGTATGATGATTCCATATTAGAAGTTGGAAATGACCAAGGGAAGGGGGAATGTATGGCTAATTCATCATTCGATTTACTTAGATACTTAATTTTTTGTGTGGTTTATTTATGGCCTCATATATAAATTTTGTTCGCTCAGTAAGTGGTTGTAGTTGTAGAGTATAAGAAGGATAACTGAATAATATACATTAGACAATGTAAATTCAAGGCAGAGGATAGGTGAGTTGTGTTATTTTCTAGCAAAATAGCATCATTTTATAATTAAATTAAATATTCTTCATTTGCAAAATGGTTTCTTATTCTAGCATGGTTCTTGGGTATTGTCACTTAATTAGTGCTCTGAAATTCAAACATATGTCATAACATTAATTAAACTACATTGGGTTCAAAATATTTATGTTTTTTAAGCCTTATTATTTAGGGTTGTTATGTTATATCCTTGACTACTTTATGGTATCCTTCTAGCTATTTTTAAATGCCATCCATGTCAACCACAAAATTATTAGATCTATTTTCTGCTTCATTTCTTTCTCATTACTCACCCCTTTTTTTAGTTATCATTCATCATTTCCTTATGTTTAATTAATGAAAAATTGGTTAATTTACCATGGGTGCCATCATTTGTTCTTTATTTTTTTATTTCATATAATAAATATTTGGTTTTAGGTTTAATGGTATAAAGACCAATGTCTACCCACAGAACTTGATGTTGGCAAGAGCTACTGCCAACGTCATTCTGAAAAACAAGAAGCCCAAGCCCAACACAAGCAGATCGTCAGAATCAGAGATTGGTATAACAAAGCATTGTGTGAGCAAAAAGTAGAAGATACAGGAAGCCCAAATTGCTGAAACCATAAAATTGCGCAGAGAAATATTTGCGCTACAGGATCTTACAGAGCGGGAAAAATCTAGACTTCGTGCATTTCTTCCAGAAGGGCAGAGCAATAATAACGATGTGTCTGAATCTCTGCTCAGTGGAGAGAATTTTAACTTTGGGAACCTGGCGACAACATGGGGGGCGAGTGTGTGCAAGGAGGAGTAATGCCCTGAAGCTCTGCTGCAGAGAGAGCGGAATTTGAAGCAGTCTCAATCGCAGTGTTTCAAAGATATGAAGGCCTATTACCACGCTCTCCGTGGTACCATTGATGAGTTGCATGAACCTTGTGAGTCTTGTGGTATGAACAATGCAAAGTTTCAGAAGAAGTTGAAGCAATGTAGGGAGAAGAAATTGCAGGAAAAAAAGATGCACCGTAGAAAAAAGCGAACGTATGGCGTTTTACGTTCCCTGTTGTTGGGGTTACAATGTTAGTGCTAATTTTTTAACTTAGCGAAAAAGCGATGTCTTGTAACTTTAATTTCCTTCTCCATAATGATATTTTTCGTTTATTTATATATTTAAAAATATATATAATTAGTAGAGATTTGAAGGTGAAAAGATAACGATGATTTTACAATCATATAAGATAATCTTAATTGATATTTAGATAATTATGTTTGTTATAGTGTTTCATGTAATTTTTCATTTTTCTTTGTAAATTTATATATTTTTTTGGTTTCTTTATTATAGGAGTCAACTTAGAATGCGAATGTGGGGATTGTTGAGACAAATTTTGTATGCTATGCCTTTTTGAAAGTCTCTAATAAAAATAGTTTGATCGACAAAAAAAGAGAGGAGTTAACTAATTTTCATACTACTAGCCTAGATTGGTTTAACCCTAGATTTATGAAGCTTTAAGAGAGATCAAAGCTTCTATACACTTAATGGATCTAGAATAGGTAGTTTTAAGAGTAAAAAAGATTTTTAACATTTTCTTCAATTTACCTAAATGAAAATGATTTCTTTATGTCTAATTATTACATGGGAGTGGACATTTCTTTATGTCAAGGAGATATGTATGGTTAATTCTTCATTACATTTATTCGTTATTTGATCTATTATATGCCTTATTTGTGGTCTAATACTCTAGTTCATTTTTTTTCTTTGTGTAATGTGTGAGTATAGTTGTTGAAGATACCTTACCTTGTGAAAATATAGCACAAAGGATGGGTGACTCATATTTTTCTCTTAGAAAAGCATGTTATCACTTAACCCATTTAAATGTTTGATATTTTCATAAAGATTTATCATTTTGTCATAATTTTGTTGTACTATCATCTTGGTAATATGTGTGATTTTATTGTACTATAACGTTGATCAATGTATGATGATTCCATATTAGAAGTTGGAAATGACCAAGGGAAAGGGGGAATGTATGGCTAATTCATCATTCTGTTTACTTAGATACTTAATTTTGTATGTGGTTTATTTATGGCCTCATATATAAAAAATAAAAATAAAAAAATTGTTCAATAAGTGCTTGTAGTTGTAGAGTATAAGAAGGCTAACTGAAGAATATTCCTTAGACAATGTAAATTCAAGGCAAAGGATAGGTGGGTGGTGTTATTTTCTAGCAAAATAGCATCATTTAATAATTAAATAAAATATTCTTCATTTGCAAAATGGTTTCTTATTCTAGCATGGTTCTTGGGTATTATCGCTTAATTAGTTCTCTAAAATTCAAACATATATCATAACACTAATTAAACTACATTGGGTTCAAAATATTTATGTTTTTCAAGCCTTATTATTTAGGATTGTTATGTTATAGTTCTAGAGGCTATTTTATGCAAATATGGTTTTATTGATAAGGAGGCCAAGTTCAAAGATCATTTATTAAGGGAATTATTGTGTTAAGAAGTCGAGTGGCTATGTGAAGGAAAGAGGAGTAGCTTCCAAAAGGGTAGACTTTCTTTGAATAATATTGACTTGTGTATTAAGAATATATATATTAATAAAATCATTATGTGGTTTTCACTTTAAAATGCATTTGTTTTATATATTTATGTGTTTTTATTTATACCTATGGATGCATTTACAAGTTTTTGAAGATAAAAATTGTTAATAGTGATTCACCCCCTTCTCAGTATTGCTAAATATTCCAACAATTAGTATCATAGCAAACTCCTTCATAAACATTTTAACCATTGGAACGTAGATCTTGGTGAAACTCATGGAAAAGAAAGAATAATACACCAAACATAGCCTACCATTGTTTGATGGAGAAAATTATTCCTTTTGGAGCATACAAACGATATTTTTCTTACAAGCACAAGGAGTTCATGTTTGGAAATTTTTTATAAATAAATAAAGGTACCAACCTCTACTCCAATAGATCTGGTTGGAAGAAGACTTTATGAAAATAATTCAAAGGCTATGTATGCCATTCTAGGAGGGATAACATTATAGAAATTTGTCAAGGTTATGCATTGTGAATTAATAAAGGAAATCTGGGACAAACTCAAGAATGTGTATGAAGGAGATGAATAGGTCAAAGGGGCCAAGCTTCAAGTATATAGAAGATATTTTGAACACCTAAAGATAAAGGAAGATGAAGGTGTTGCAACTTACTTTCTTTGAGTTGATGAGATCATGAATACGATGAGAGGTCTTGAAGAGAAGAGGACTAAAAGGGAAAATCCATCCATAAGGGAAGTAGTTTTAAGGTGTCCAATAAGACAATGAAGAACAAGAAAAAGTCAAAAACAAACTTTGACTATAGCGATGATTCATGCACTGAATAAGAAGCCAACTTTGTGAGAAGGTTGAAAAGAGGAAATCTCAAATATAAAGGTAAGCCTCCATTTCAGTGTTTTGAATGTGGAATACTTGGTTATTATGCTTCTAAATATCCTTTTGGAAAGGGGTCAGATAGTGATGAAGAAGAAATTTATAAGAAATAAAAGGAATATTAGAAAAGAAACAAAAGAAAGAAAATTTTGTATTCAAGAGAAGATAGTAACTCATCTGATGAAGCCAGATGATAGTGACCATGATTCTGATAGATTTCTATTCATGGAATTAGATTCTCATAATGAAACTATTGAAAACTATGAAGGAAATCATGAAGAATAAGGAGAATTGGATCTTGAGACAGGATTGATTATTCACTTAACTTATCTTATAAGAAATGCTCAGGAGATAGTTGGAAGAGAAGGAGAGAATAATTGGGAATGTAGAAGCTAAGATAGTCTTCTTGAGGAAGGAATTATGGAAGAAGGACATCCAACAAAAAATTGACAAATAGTACCAAAATATTGGATGAAATCATACGTAACCATAAATAATTCACTGATAGGTATGGACTACAATATAAACAAATAATATTGATAAAGGTTCAAGCTATATGATGACAGGAAATGAAGGAAAGAAATGAAGTTATGTTGATGCACTCAAGGGTCCTATCGAGAAGGAAGAATATAAGTTGCTAAAGGAGGATGCACAAAATCCAACAATGATAATATTAAAGAAGAATATCATATTGAGAGGGACAACGCCATCAACAAGACCACTTACACTCAAGTACCAAAATATTTTTCTTGGAGTGTGTTATTCTTGTAATAATTTTGGGCAAAAGGTTATAAATAGTAGAGTCTATGCAAGAGGTAGAAATACTAGAAATAGCTATGAAAATCCCAACTACTATGAAGGTAGTTATGGTAGAAAATCTTGTGAGGTAGGTTCTCAAGAGAAATTATAATAATTTTGGCATTCCTAGTGATGAAAATAAGTGTTACAAATGGAATAATTTTAAACACATAGCCATAAATTATAGAAGCAATTTGGTAGTTCCTTAAAGGGAAACAACGTAGGTTCATCTCCATCATATGGGGGAGCAACTAAGAACTCGGAAAAAGAAACAGGAATATTTGAAGGATGAGGAATATGGGCTTGCCCTACAAGCCCAAAGCAAAAGAAGTTAATATTATATTGATAGTGGACGCTCAAAGCATATGAATGGAGAAAAAAATTTATTGTAACATTGAAGAAATAAAAAGGAAGATTTGTCACTTTTGGGAATAAGTGTTAGAAAAATGTGTGATCAAGGACACATACTTGTATTCAATTCAAAATAATGTGAAATAAGGAAAGAAAGATTTAAGGAAATTGGTTGCAACAACAAAAAGAACTCCAAATGACATATACATCGTAAATGAGATTAGAAGGGAAAGATGTTGCTCAATAAAGGGAAATCAAAGTTGGCTTTGGCATAGGAGATTGGGGCATACACACTTTGACAATATTGTAAAGATCAGTAAGAATGAATTCTAAATGATATGTGTGAAATTACAAATCCTTGAAACACTATGTGTGTGTAATGTCAGTGTGCAAAAGAAACAAGAGTTGAGTCTTCTAAGAGATAAGCTACAATCGCCTAAGCTAGTTTATTTCCATTTTGTTTGTAACCATATTTTAATATTTGATATTAATGAAATGAAGTGTTATTTTTGTTGTCTCTCTTTATTTATGGTTATATCTATGGTTTGTTGCATTCTTATTTAAGTTCAAATCAGTGGTATTAGAGCGTTCTGCTCTTTATCTACTTTTCTTTGCATGTCCCCAATGAGGTTGGGATATAAGGAGTTAGGTCATAAACTGGTCGAACCTTTGCAAGACCAGCCTTGAAAATCTCGACGACCTCCCATGGCAGAAGATAATAAAGATGAGAGGCCAACAGATCCTTTCAAAATCTTGCTCGAAGAAGCCCACGAGCGATAAAGGAATGCGATGATGGTCAACTTTGCCAGAATCCTTTAGGGACTACCCAAAGGCGACGCACCTTCTTCCTGTAGCCACTCTGGAAGTACCACACTCTTTCAAATACAAGTTAATTTTGACATCCCCATTATTGAAGGTCAGATAGATGCGTACGTCGTAGATAAATGGTTAAATCTTAGAGAAGGATATTTTTCTATTCATGATTTTTCCAGCTAGGAAAAGATTACTTATGCACTTCTCAAAGTCGCCCCCCACATCAAGGACTAGTGGGAAACCTACTGTGAGAAGAAGGATGAAAGTACACCCTCACTACTTTGAGACGCACCCACTTGGAATTCATTCCAGGATGACATCAAGAAGAAGTACTACCTTGTTGGAAGCTATGAGGACAAATACATAAATTGGACCCACCTTAGCCAGCCCTGACTCTACTAAGTGATGCAGGGCTAGGCCTGCAATACCCAGAATCTTTCCCTCATTTGTGCATATAAACACACATCTCATCATCTTCCAAATTTTATACCTCAATGCCCGACAAACTCGCCCACTACTATCTTCATCCTATGATTTAAAATCAGGACCCAACAATCATTACACAAAAAAACTTATCATCATTCAAACCAAATCAAACATTCAATGCTTTCACAAGCAATCTTAATACTTCTCATTCACATATGGCTTGATTCAAGAATGCGCCCTTACTTTTCTGATTCGACCTGAATTCAAATGCCAAATAACACAATATGGTAACTCTTCTCTCATTCTATGGCCAATCGATCCATATTCAGTTTTCTCAATAATACATGGTCTTCAGTTCAACATCTGAAATCAAATCTTTGACTTGGTAAAAATATACCTATCCCCTTTAATACTTTCCAAAATGGATTTATTAAACCAACACATTTGTGCATTTATTTCCAGCTATGGTAAATTACAATATTCTGGTTTTATTACACATCAAATGTCAACAACAACTGCCACACTTTAATTTACCTTCACATTTCAGAACACGCCTTAGATTCTGGATCTCAGCATTCGATTTATGAGATTGATATTATTTCAAAATACCATTAGTTGTAATAAACCATACTTGGGCTATGCAGCTTTAATCCAATTGCAACAATTATCATATTGACTGTAATTTTTTCTTTATTATTCCTTCTCCTAACTGTGCCTTGGAATGCCTTTACAGTCCATTCATGCCTTATAATTCTGCCAATTCTTCTATCTTGAATTATATACCTTGTGTCTTTAATAGGTTACGAACAAATCCGATTATATCACGGATTCTACAAACCGATTTAACCATAAAACTATTGTTACAAACTCATACTTCCGCAATCCAATTTAACTCACAGATCGACTGAATATGAATGTATACCTTTAAGTTCTTTTGTTGTTGCATAGCACCTCCTCTATCTCTGCTAGGATTGCAGTCGCTCCATTCTGTAAAACGTTAACACATTATAAGTATCAGCGCATACAACAGTTCGTTTAGATTTTCAAAAATGATTTCACCATTCCGGAAAATGAATTGCCACAGCCGTGGAATCAATCTCCTCTTGGTTGATATTCGAACCAATCCTTTCTCTGAGATGATCGATTTTTCTCCCTCCTCTGTTCAAATGTTTACTTGGGTTCTGTTCCATCCTATTTTTTTCAACGTTGTAAGTCGACCACTTCTAAGCCTGCAGCATATACTTCAATCATAATTTCAATACAGAAAACACCCAATTGCTCCAATCAGTTTTTATATGCATCGATTTCTTTCAATAATTAATCCAAATTAATTACTGCAATATCCAACATTCAATGTCATTCAACGAACAGCGCCATGCGCTCGTACCATAACTTGTAACTTCAGGGAAAAGTGTTGTTCTATTTCCATTCTGGTGCTGGCTACAAACTACAAATTGATTTAAAATAGCCATTCAGAAATAAGTTCACACAGTAACAATTGTTATATAAATATCGATCTATTTATTGCACACTTCCTTTAATCGAGTCTCCCATAGTAGATACTTCAATTTGAGCATATGCATTTAACCAGAATCCACACACAACTTTTCTTGTTATTCTTTACAAATTGGCATATCACGTTTCACAATTCACATACATAATTTACTCCAAAATCTCACTTCAAAAATCGAATATAAAGTTCCTCAATCCATCAATCAAAATATATAATACGGAGAAATATTTCATATAAACAAAATGAGGCTACTTACAAATTTATCTTTGGCCTGATATCCAACACTCATGGCCCTTTACAAATACTGAAGGCTTACAGCCTTCTTGTTCAAGCCTACTCTCAATCTCACAACCTCTCACAATCTCAATGTCTTGTTCTCTCAAAACCCCTTCCTATTTAT
>APFE030730986.1:0-18147 GCA_000404065.3 Pinus taeda
AAGCCAAAGCATTACTTTCTGCTACTGAAAATTCAGTTGTTAGTTTTCTTTATGAAGATATTTTTACTCGCTTTGGTGTACCAAGAGAAATTGTAATAGATCAGGGAAGTCAATTTACATCCAACATGGTGGAGAAGCTGATGGAAGAATACAAAATCAAGCACAGGAAATCTACTCCTTACCATCCGCAAGCAAATGGCCAAGTGGAGTCGACAAACAAGGTTATTGAAAGCGTCATCACCAAAATTGTTCATCTACACAGAAGAGATTGGGTAGAAAGGCTTCTTGAAGCCTTTTGGACCTACAGAACTACATGTAGAAATACAACAGGACATTCCCCCTATGAACTTGTTTATGGGGAAGAAGTCCTACTCCCCATTGAGTTCCAAGTCAAAACCTTCAAGATGGCAGTTCAGTTGGGAATGGATCTATCGGAAGCCCAAAAGCATAGAATGGAGCAATTGAATGAGCTAGATGAGATTAGACAAGAAGCGATTCTAAGAACTGATCTAGTTCAATATCAGAGAGCTAAGTGGCATGACAAATACATCAAAGAGAAAAAATTTCAAGAAGGAGACTGGGCATTGCTATTTGATTCTAAGTTTAAAGACTTTAAAGGCAAATTTCAGACTCATTGGCTTGGGCCATATGAGATTGACAAAGTCTTTAATAATGGAGCGGTAAGAATCAAGACCATTGATGAATCTCAAACTCCTCTTATTGTGAATGGCCACAGATTAAAGATCTATCATAAGCCACTCTCAAAAGAGGAATTTGTCAAAAGGTTTCAAGATAATTCTGCAATAGGGCTGGTGAAGAAGAACCCTTCTTCTCCACCAACCTAGCCTTTGCTCTTTTCTGTCAAATAAAAAAAAAATAATGTATAAGCCTGAAAACCAATCATTGATTGGCAGCCTTATATCGAAAATGTAGGGCGAAAATCAAGAATTCCTGACACCCTATATTTTCCAAAAAAAAAAAAAATCTCTCTCTCATTTTTCATTCCATTCCACCTCATCCTCATTCCACTCCATCTCATTTCCATTCCACATCACTTCATTTCAACTCCATTTCATTCATTTCATTCCATTAATAAAAGTTTTTATGACCATTTTTCATCCAGTCAGTCATCGTTTATACATCTCATTCAGTTATAAGCTTGTTGGGTCAGTTTCCGTAGCTAAGGTCAGTTTCCGCAGCTAAAGCCAGTTTCCGCAGCTGCTCACTGTTTCTGCAGCCAGTTGGGTTTTTGTAGCCACCACTCTATTTAAAAAAAAAAAAAAATTACAGTTAGATGTTAGTTCAGCAATCATGATATCAAATGCAGGTATGGGGATATATTATGAAGACATAAGGCATTCAAAAGCACCAACGAGGAGCAACTGATTGAAGACTAAGGAAAAATGACAAGAATTCCAAGGTATGAACAAAACTTTATTTCAAATGGCATTCTAACACATTTTTGCATAGTTATTAAATCACGAGCTCAACTATATGCAATGATTAAATGAAATCGCCTCTATAACCATTTCATACCACGCCATTCCTCCATAAGCCATGCATTTATTTTCCAACGGTCTTATGATTAAATTTCCAGATTTAACTCAAGTTTGGAAATATTCTCACACTCCATTTGTCATTATGAATCGTGGTTGATTTGACTACGGCTTCTTTCAACCGCACAAAATCCGCAGCCGTTTTATAAATGTGCTTGTGTCCATTCTACAGCCACCCAATTTTAAAAAAACTACCGGATGCACTTGCTCCCCCTACTGTTCTATTGACCTCACGGATTCATTTCCACCATGCTCACATAAGCCTTCACCCCATTTTGTTCTTTGTTCCACTTCATTTTGTGTACCTATTCTCTAATATCCGCTTACAATTGCTGATCTCCTTCATAAACCCTGACCATCTCTGCTAATTCAGACGAGTTTTAAAGAACAGAATGAAGGATGGGATGGCTGTTGAGGACAGAACTAGAGGGACCCAAATTTACTGAAGGATATCCGCAAGTGAAAGATATATTGAAGAAGGCCAGGTGGTTACGTTTTATCCATAAATTCAAAGGCTACCATAGGGAGGTTACAAAGGCCTTTGCAAGGTCTTTTGACAGACTAGAGGTGGAAATTGGAGACCTAAAATTCACAGTAACTGAAGCGTCAATAACAGCTGCCACAGAACTTCCCCAGAGAGGTGAACGTTGGTTTAAGAACCGGGGCATTGGTGATGAAGCTTGGAGAGTGATCTTACGTGACCCAGGTATGGATGTCACCATTTTCAAAAAGGGAATTCCTGTTCATGTTTTGAAAGAAGAGTGGCTAGCTTATTGTTAGTTATTCAAAAATTTATCACCTACGAGGGACGTTTTGAAGCAATGTACATGTATCATGCACGTCTGTTAGATTTCCTAGACAACCAGATCCTTAACCTGCCATACTTCTTACTAAACAGTTTGAAAAAGATGTCTGTAACTATCCAAAAGCATCTGGGGGATGTAGAACCACATCTGTATCACCATGGTCTCGTAAAAATCCTAATAGAAAAACAATTAAAGGAGAAAAGGGATACCTGGGAGCAATTTTTAATTAGAAATTTCTTTGAAGAACCCCAAGACACCCCTGAAGGCAGTACATCAAAAAGAAGTAGAAGAAAGAGAACAAATGATAAAACTCAAAGCCCTCCTACTAACACAGTTGAGAGAAAAGAAAGACTGTCTAAAAGGGGGAAGGAAAAGACTCCTACTAACACAGTTGAGAAAACTAGTAGGGAGGAAAGACTGTCTAAAAGGAGGAAGGAAGAGACTGAGGGTAAAAAGCCAACAAAATCAAAGGAGAAAAGAAGCATTGAGGCTGTGCATCAAACCCCTTCCTCAGAAGAAGATTATCAAATATTATCTGAGAGATTGGTTCACCTTCAGGAACAGACAGCTATGGCCAAAAAGAAAGGGAAAGGAAAACGGAAGGAAAAAGACAGTAGTCCGCAATATGTAAGAAGAAGCAGCAGGCTTAAGGGAAAATGGAGAAAAACACAAACGAAAGGACCCCATTTTGTTTATTTGGGAGAAGGAACACCTAAACAAACTCCAGCTGGCAATAGTCCACCTCATTCTTAGCCAAATGTTGAAACTAGTCCTCAAGGTGATGACATGAGTCCTTTTCGGCCAGAATTTAAAGTCAATTCTCCTCCACAGCATTTTGGGGACAGCCCCAGGAAAACGACACCCGAAATAGATCCAAAGTAGCAACAGGTTTATGATTACATAGAATCCTTGGAAAGAATAGCTACGGGTCCCAGCACTTCATCCACTCAACCTCACATAGCACAAGAAGTCGTAGTCCAATCATTGAAACAAGAAATCTTTGAGTTGGAGGTTTTAAATCGACATATTAAAAATTTAAAATGAAGCACTCAAAGAGCAGATCAGACTGGACAAGATCATCCATGACAACACCATGCTACACCTGGGACTATGGCACAAAAAGAACAGAAAATTGAAGAAGAAAGGCAAGAAGATAAGTAGAGCATTGATTAATCTTAATTCAGATGCTTGATGAAGAAGCCCAGGATGTTAGCAGCACCAAGAAAGAGAGGAAGAGGGCTGGATGTACTGGCAAAAGCTTAAGAACATATGATTTGAAGGGGCAATAGTCCAAATTTTGGTTGTATGAGGACATGTAACACCTTCACAGTGAGGGTATGTTGAGTCCCAAAATTGCATCTTTCCTACACCTTTTTCTAGCTTCTTCCCATTCATCTGAACCTCCTAAGTCATCAGTATCATTTCATATTAGTTTAAAAAAAGGCATTTAAAGTGGTTTCTTGACTATGTGTTTGTGTTGCTATTTGAACTAGATTTTTGTTTATAAGCTGCGGAATCTTGTCACTTTCCGCAGCCAGCCCATGTTTCCACAGTTGTTTTGTCAAAGTCTATATTGCAGGTGTCTTCAGGCGAATTGAGCCACATGGGCAAGTTGCAACCGACGTGGACATGGACCGAGTCGTATTGGCTCAGTCGAATTCATCGGAAGAGGCCATAGTCAACGGTGGGCAAAGCGGTGGTCGATTCAAGAGTCCTACAGTGATAAAACTTTGTTTTTCACCACGTGAAGCTTTGCGTGGTTGTTCCTAGATCTCGGGGGACAATTTAACACCTGTGGACTGCTCCATGAACCAGATCCAACAACCACCTTCCAAAGATTGAATCCTCACGGCAGCCATAGTGCTAAATCTCGGGACGTGGTTGTTTACGTGTCTTGTATCAACACAAAATGTAGGAAAATAGTTATGTCATCTTCTATTATAAATAATGCATTCTCATACGCATATTAGTTAGCTTTTTGGTAATGTAATTCTGACTATAAAGGAACCCACTGTGCCGTAACTGTATCACTGTGTTATGACTGCATTTTAATACATGAGAAGACTCTGTTTCTGAGCTCAATTCGTGGTTGATCGTTGATTGTCCGAGGATTGTGCAAAGGGCCCCTGCACAGGCCGAGGTCTTGTTTATTACTATAGAGTTTCATGCTTTATTTCTTTATGTTCTTATGCCATAATCATTCACTTGTATATATATCGCATTTCTTATGGTATTAACATTTGATAGCTGTCCATAGCTTTTCACATGTTATATACTGTTAACTGATCAATGCTTTTGTTTCAGATTACAATAGGCAGCCCGGGCATTTTCACATAGTTTTCTAATGACTAATGACATGGAATTATTCTTTTCCTTCTGCTGATTTTCATTTCCTTTAGTTTTTAGTTCCAACACTGTGTTATTTATTTCAGTTTTGCTCATTTACTCTTCTGCAAGATAGATATTAAATTACTCATGTCATTTTCAGTTACCTCCTAAAGCCAGAGTGAGTCAAATGGTGAGGGATTGAAGTATGAATGTGTGGTTTGATATTAGTTTATTTTTCTGCAAGTTAGTTATTAAATTACTCATGTCATTTTCAATTACTTCCTAAAGCCAGAGCGAATCAAATGGCTAGGGATTGAAGTATGAATGCGTAGTTTGATAGTAGTTTATTTTTCTGCAAGTTAGTTATTGAATTGCTCATGTCATTCTCAGTTACCTCCTAAAGCGAAAGTGAGTCGAATGGTGAGGGATTGAAGTATGAGTGTGTAGTTTGATATTAGTTTTATTTTCTACAAATTAGATATCAGATTGCTCAAGTTGTTTATGATTACCTCCTAAAGCCAGAGCGAGTCGAATAGTGAGGGGTCAGAATATGAGTTGATGTAATGTGATTTTAGTTTACTTTGCTTGCAATTCTTGGATTTCTTTGAGTTCAGTTTTTCTTATATTTTCATGGCAGCAAGGATAATGGGTTTCATGGTCACTAGCTCACTAT
Organism: Pinus taeda; assembly: GCA_000404065.3. Taxonomy (NCBI): domain Eukaryota; kingdom Viridiplantae; phylum Streptophyta; class Pinopsida; order Pinales; family Pinaceae; genus Pinus; species Pinus taeda. The sequence continues at coordinate 5,364 of APFE030730986.1, forward strand.
TGTTTAATTAAAATAGTGGCACATTTTCACTCTCTTTTCAGGAATTAGTTTCATCATTGTATATTTTTAAAAAGTTTGAAGTTTTGAAAATCATTTTAAAAGACATCATTGCCTTGAACATTTATATCGTACTTGTCTTTTAGAATTTCCATCTCACATTAGGGAATTAACATAAATAAACCCAAAACAAAACAAAAACTCAAAAACGACAAAAAAATAAGAAATAGGTTATCTTGCACATATAGTGTGCCACACTTCAACAGTTTATGACTCTCGGATTGACAATTAACACAACAATTTAGGACACTCTAAATTGACCAAACAGTTGTTTGGGATCATTCTTATGGAGGAATGATTGCTTATGAAAGTGAGTGGCTTGAAGAGATTCCCGGTTCATGAGGGATCAACTGGGAAGAGTAGCATGACAAATATTTGAGATTGGTATCAAGTGAATATGAATTGATATTGTATGCTTGTATTATGCCTATGTTTATAGTGGAATGCAAGCAATATGATTAGTGGCATGCTAGGATAAACATGGATGGTAGAGAGACACTAGAAGAAAGGTTGCTTGGTAGAGATAATATGGTTTTGGATGTGCAGTACTATTGTTGTGTATATGTTGCGCATGTTGTATATTGAGTGATTGTACCTATGGTGATGTGTACATGTAATATATGTTGTATTATGTACATATGATGTTGTGTGCCTGTTGTATGTATGGTGTTGCGTGTACATTGCATATGCAGTGTTGGATATAGATTGTGCTATGTACATGTTGGACATGCGGTGTTGTGTACATATTGTACTAAGTGCGCAATGGATATGCGGTGTTGTGTGCATATGGTGTTGTGCGCATGTTGGATATGAAATTTTGTGTACATAGGGTGCTATGTACATGTTGTATATGCAACACTATGTACATATGGTGTTGTGTGCATGTTGTACATGTGGTGCTATGCACATATGGTGTTGTGTGCATGATTGTACAAGTGGTATTGTGAGCATGTAGTGTTGTGTACATGTTGTACATGTGGTGTTGTCTGAAGTTGGTTCTATGTACATGTCGTGCATATGGTGTTGTGTACATGTGGTGTCGTGTACATGTTCTTGTGGTGTTGTGCACTTCTAATGTCATGTACATGTTATATAGGTGGGACAATGTACATGTGGCATTGTGTACATGTTGTGCATGTGGTGTCATGTAGATGTGATGTTATGCACACGTTGTGCACGTGGTGCTTTGTACAGGTGGTACTATGTATATGTTGTACATAGGGTACTAGTGTGCATGTGGTATTGTGCGCATGTCATACATGGTGTTGCGGGCATGCACTACTATGTATGTGCATTGTGTAGTTGTGGTATCATGACATGTGTACTCATTATGTTGTACTCCATGTAGTACATATATTGTGTTGTGTTGTACGCCAGGTGTAGGTACGTGTATTGTGTGGTGTAGTATGTTGTGTGTGGATGTATGTGTTGTGATGTAAATTTTGTATGTACGTGATTGAAGAAAAGAAAAAGGCATTGGGTGTGACAACTGATGCAGTGTGTGTACAGAAAGAACAAAGGCAGAAGTAAGGATAAGTATTGGTATTTTATTTCAATTTTATTATGCATGTGATCTATGATTCTAACTTGTGATGGTTACATGTGATTTATGATTATGGTTTATGATGATTTCACGTGATTCATGATGTTAATTTATGATGGTTGAATTTGAGCTAAATGGATGTGATATGTTTATTAATGATGATTTGATCAAACAGTTAGTTTGACCTATTGTGATAGGAAATAAACAGGATTGCAAGTGTACTTTACTGACGAGCTACCAATGAGGTATGATGTGAATTTATTTCAATTTGGTTTATATCTAATGGAAGTTATGTTCTTGGCACAAGAAGCATGGAAATTCCTGGTTGGGTGGTTGAAACTGCCTACAAGAATTATCAGCATCAGTAAAAGGAATTGGAACATGCAGTAGTATGCTAGTAAAGCACTTTAGGAGCAGGGTCATTGTGGGACATTGGTACCCCATAGTGTCCATTAGTTTCCATGAGCATGCTATGACAGGTATGATGGTTTTGAGATAGATATATGCCTTGGTTGTTTGACCTTCTGATGTGAGGAAGCCTTGCCAAGGGATTGATCGCCAAGGATAGGGGATGTTGGGGAACTTGGAAGGCAAGTGACTGGATCGAAGGGGCAACAAGATTGCCCGAGGGACTGTGTAGCAGAGAAGGGAATGTCGGTGATGGATTTATTTTGGTCATTAGCATTTCCAAATGGAATTAGATGTACATTGGGAGTGCGCCCCGGAACAATGAGACAATAATTGTTCACTGAGAGGATAAGTGGCACAGGATTGTAGCACTGGACATTAGATGCAACTTTGAATTTGACAATGGACTATGGACTTCTAGGGAAGAAGGTGAATCCTGGTACTACTTTGAGGGCAGAGACATGAGCCTATGGATTCACTTAATGCGGATGCAGGCATCGTATCCTTTTATTTTCTAGTTGAGAAAATGTGCATATGTGTGTATTATTGTACATATTGTATCGAGATGGATTTATAAAGCTCCATAGACAATATGATTTTTTTTGGGTGAAACAAATGTGTATGTGTGTATATGTGGTTATTAAGATAAATATCACAATGAGTTGTGTTATAAAGCTCCAATAAATGGTATGATTGTCATATCTTCAGCAGTGGCCATTGTAAATATTGCAATGAGCTATGTTATAAAGCTCCATGGGAAGTATGTTTTGTTTTTAGCAGTCTTGTGGGTTATAGGCTTCATTGAACATCAAGGACAATGTTCCCCTATGGGGGAGGGTTCTATAACAACCCTGGTTAAATATTCATGTAAAAATATATAAGGCCACAGTCATGGGACATGTATTCCAAGATGAATGGTGGGAAAAAAAATTTAGTGGTTGTTCATTCAGTTTATTATGGCTAAGGAAATTGGAATATTCAATGGAAAAAGCTTTTCAAAGGCATGAGGCATTAATTAGCATTTTATTCATGAAAATAATGGAAATTAAGAGAAAAGGAAGGTAAAGTCACAAGTTGCATGTGAGGAGGAAAATGAAGGAAAATGAAGAAAATGAAGAAAATAGAGGCCTCATTAATAAAAAGGATCTTGAGGATCAATTGGCAATATTTTGTTGAGACTTTTGTTTTGGATTTCTCTCTCTATTCTCTCTCTCTCTCTCATTCTTGAACACTTAGAGTTTTCTTGGAGCACCTTTGGCATTAGAGAAAGGAAAAGAAGGCAAGAGGAAGGAAGGAGCAAGAAAGGAAGAAGAGGATCAAACAATTACAACATGATTCTTTGCAGGTATCGATTTTCATGTGTATTTTCATTACTATATTTGGCATGCATGGTGTTGCATGTGGTTCTTTGTTATTATGGCATGGGTTTTTCTAGGTGTGACAATGTTTTCCGCATAGCCTTGCCATTTCTAGATAGTCATGGTCTGATGGGGTTCTCATGTTTTGGTTTAGCTAGATTTTTGAATGGATTCGACGCTGAGTGAGGTGGATCTCCAAAAGAAAGAACACATGGCCTACTGATCCCTGAACCAAACTGTCGATTGCGGTAAAGCCACTGGCCTAGTGATCCCTGAATTGGATTATGAGTTGTGATAAAGCCATATATTGTGTGCCTCAGTGGGCCTAGGAATCCTCAACCGGTTAATGGCAACATATACGGTAAAGCCTAGAGGTGGTTGCCATTGATTAGGCCTAGGAATCCCAGCTGGTGAATGGAGGGATATATGGTAAAACCTAGAGGGTGGAGTCTTGGTTTAGGGCCTAGTGATCCCTAGATCAAACTATCGATTGTGGTAAAGCTTGAGAGACTAGGAAATATGAAAATTACTCATGGTGTAGGTGGAGAAATCCAGTGGCATCCATGTTTGTTTTGGCATAGTGATCTAGTAGAGATCATGGTAAAGCCTGTTACTACATGTTTATTGCTTTGGCCTAGTGATCCAGTGTGGATTGCGGTAAAGCCTAGTTTCTATTGATGAAGGTGAGGTGGTTTAGCCTCCAGATGCCCTAGTTGGTTCTTTTGGTTTGAGTCTCGCATTCATGCTAGGAATATGGCATGGGGGTAATTGGATGAAAGAAATATTTGGTTTAGGCAATCTATGGTCGGGTGGAATGTGGTAGTCTCATCCCGGATTGGATTTTGCATTCATTAATGAGAGGTTCTTTCCTTGACATTTTATGTGTATTTTTTTCCTTGATATTTTTGTTGTATTTATGTATATGAAAATGATGATGTATGATTCTCCTCATGTTTTGATTTGTAAATGAGTGAAAAATGTATCTATGACTTGATATATGAAAATGCAACTAATGATATAAGGGAACAATGATTCTTAGCAATTCTCAGATAAGTATGAGACCCCTATGCTCAAATCTATTATTTAAACCTATATATTACATATTTGTGACATGATTGATGAAATTCTTGTCATGGATAGTAGGGGTCCAGTCAAGTCCTTATTTAAGTAGTTGAATTTGTATCCTTATTCTGCTGTTATCTTTCAGTTCTGAAAGTGTCATTGAGTTCTGGGCAGTGACTTGAGCTGTGGGCCTGAAAAAGTGGCACAAATCCTAGAGTCATAGGCATAGGTATGAGGAGAAAAGTCCCCAGACGCAGGCATACCCATGTCATGGGAGCGTCTGGAGCCTCCTAGATGCATGTGTGTCCATGTTAAGGGAGCATCCGAGGGTTTAATGGTCTAAAACTTCATTTGGTATTAGGTGTGGGTTACCTGAGTGGTTGGGATGGATTCTGTGAGTTCTGTGTGGAAGGTCTATGTGGTGTGTTTATGTCGATTCCACCTTCTTAAGGTCACCTAGGAGGTTGAATCCCATTATAGTGGCATCTCGTTGCATATTTACCTCGGTTGGCCAGTTACTTGGGTAGATGTGGGATGAGGGTGCTACATACACAACCCTGGTTTTCTTCCTTTGATCCCCTCATATCTCTTATTCCATCTGCTTTGGTTTGGGTTAGGTTTCCTAACCTCCCCTTACATTTGTGGAACCTTACGTCCTTGACTGTTATTGGTAACGCCCTAGGAAAATTCCATTATCGAAGTGAAGATACAACTTTGCCTGAAGACCACCTATGCCTGCATATGTTGGGATATGGATTTCAGTACTGGATTTTTGGCAGAAATTAAGCTCACAGGAACAAGTTTATCATGGTTGCAAAAGCTAGGTTATGAAAATATCTCTTTTCGTTGCAGAGCTTGCTATGAGACTGGTCAAGTTTTTAAATCATGCCCCAAAGTATGGATGAACAAAGTAAACAATCCAAGGAAAAAACCTCGATGGTGGCAGGGAGCTAGCTTTGACCAATATTCTATCTCTAAAGAGGATCCATCTCCAACTTCTCACAAAGAGGACCATCGACAAAAGGAAAAAAATTGTTCAACATCAAATCAAGAAAAGACAAGCATAAATGAGGATGTTGGTGCCATCGCTTTCAAGGATTACAAAGAGTTCCCAAGAAATTCTCTAGAAAAATCACGTGAAAAAAATTATTATTTTTTAATAGTCAAATTTGGAGAAAGACAAGATCAAATATAAGCCCAACCCTTCTGAGGATGTCGTCGAAAATGATCGGCACTTGGCAGACTAGGCGAACATAGAAGCATCTCTAGTGGTCATAAAAAATGAAGAGATCAACAAAGATCATTCAAAGGATGGAGATAACCCAAAATCAAATAACATGCGTTGGATCCATGTAGGAAAAAGGGTGAAAAGTAATTCTCCAAGAAAAGCCAAAAGCCAAATCAGGCTAAATAAATCTAATTTGAAAACAAGATGCAAATAAGTTTGAATATTAGGGGTATTTTGGAAAGTCTATAGTTGGAATGGGAACAATTTTTATGTTTTGTGGGGTCCTCATGTAAGGTTTTGGGATGTTCTTGCGTGTTCTATCCCAAACCTAAATGGTATTATAGCATCTCTTAATTATGGAAGAATTGTAACCATCTAGGCGTGATCCTAGCCTAATTAATACAATTTCAATATATGTTTCTTTTAAAAAAATAATCAAATTTAAATTGGAATGTACAGATATATTTCTATATTGAAAATATACAATTTTAAACCCTTTTTTGGACAATTTTTACTTTTTTCCCAATTATATTAAGAATTTTGTAGCAAATTATTCATTTGTGTGATTAATGGGAAATGTGAATTTTGATAGAATTTTTTATCTTTAAATATTTTGGTTCTTTGATTTATTTTAAACCAAAAAAAATAATTAAAATAAAAATTAGTGCATTGTCCCTCGTACTTAGACATCATGGCTAAAATATTTACGGGTGGAAAATTAATTAATCCCCTCTTGAAGTAAATTAATTGATTTTTATGGAAAAAATAAAATTAAATCCTAAGCCAAAAAAATAATTAATTTAGAGTCGAAAATTAAAATTACAGAAATAAATTTCTTCAAGTGGAAGATGACCAAAAAATATGTGGGTTATGAAGAAGTCAATTTTTGGAGATCCCCTACCAAGGCAAAAATAGACTTTTTTAAGAAAAACTAAGCCCTTGAACCTTGGTGGTTAAGTCGAAGTTTAATTTTTGAAGAAATTAATCCTAAAAATAAAACTTTATCATACATTGAAAAATTAATTAAAGCTTTGAATTTTGTTATTTGTTAATTTGTTCCTAATTAATGAATTTTTTAAAATTATTTAAAAAAGTCAAACTAAATCAACTATACTTTTCCTCATAGCCATTTATTTATTTGCATTTTCATTAAACAATATGGATTTTATATTATAATAAATATTAAAAATATGTAATATAGATAATATAATTTATTATTTACAATTATAGTATTGTAAAAATGAATTTTTCATAAAACCAAACAAGAATATTATTTTTATAAAAAATTGTGCTGTGGACACAACAATTATAAGAAAAGAAAAGTTGTTATAACTATTTAACTCTCACACACGATTTCTTCGAATGCCTAGTGGATTAACATGTTTGATTTCTTTGATATCTAAACCATTGTGCCTATATGCATCAATACACCAAAAGACTTGCAAAATTTGACAAAATTTACAACACATACTAACTAAAAGGAGGTGAAATTACATCCCTAGGCCCTTTACACAAACCAATACAAAAAATAAGCATGATCAAGTATTATCAAAATACACTCATATTAAATCAAAGAAGCTTGGAGATTTCTCGGAGTTAGAGTTTCTTTAATTGTTGTCTTTCTACCTCTTGCCAAAGGAGGAGAGGGATATGAGTTCTTTTTAACACTTCTGAAAATGATGGAATATATAGATACTATTTATGTTTTTCTTTTTTTGGTAAGATAATTTTGCATTACCTCAAAATTTCACATTACATCATCCAAAACATCACAATTCATACCATTATCAGTCTCAATCTTCCACGAGGGAAACCATATCTATTAACCAATAATTTAATAGAAAGTGTCAAAATAAAGTGTCTATTGTTGAAAACAACTAGAACTAACAAATATCTAGTTAAATAAAAAAGCAAGAATCTAAAGCAAGCCATATCAAGTGGTCGAGAATATGAGGAGGTCACTGGAGTAGGATCTTGCGCACTGTTACTTGCAAGTGTAGAAGGTTTGAGCTCACATTGAATATGGTTTTCCACATGAGCCAATCAAGCACCCAAGCTAGCCAAACATGAGTGTTGACATTACTGCACCCGCTTTATCTATTTTAAGGAATATATGATATCATTATGATCTTTGTGTTTCTTTTTCAAAAATTTTCCCTAAAGAGTTTTCAACTACCAACGGAGGGTGACAGAACTTAGATACTAGTTCCATCTTCCCATGGTATGGCTAGGGTCAAGGTACCAATTGGATACTTCCTCCATGATCTTAGAGATAGAATATGTTTGGCAGTCATTAGTGGTGAGGTTTTTGAGCTAGAGAAATTCTTCATGAATATTAGGAGGAGTTGCATAGTGAAATATGGTTGTGACTTCCTATGCTTGGGCTTCGACATATAACCAACCTTTCTAGTCTTTAACCCCATCACCCCTGTGGCTACACGTGTTTATGTGGAATTTTGTAATGCACCCTCCCACCACCTTAGGCTAAACTAGCTCAATGGGAGGTGTTACTTTCATTTAACCCAACCTCCATAGTCCTGTCATGGAAATGGGGTCACAAAATTCCTATTTTATTAAATTCATTAAAACTTGGAATAAACACCACCATCACATCCAACTCATCAAAAGATTTTCGAAAATATAAATTTCATCGAAATCTAACTCCTTGATTAAAATTTATGGGCACTGAAAGTTTGCCCAATAAACCCTTTCCATGTCAGCAAGGTATTTCCATGTGGCAACCCCACCTAACCTAGGTGGTGCACATCATCTTGTTGTTCCAACATGTTATTGCCATGTTTATGTGGCACTTGTCATGTCACAACTTCACACGAGCTCCACCAGAATGACCCTAATTTGTCCTAATGGTTTCACATTATAATGATTTTTAGGGTTTCAGACTCGCATTGTAAAAAAAATTTGAAACCCCGCCAGACATTTGAACCCCAAACCCTCGAACTAGCTCGAACCCCAAACTAATCCATGTTCCCAAACAACTTCCGATCCAACCCATTCAGGTTCAACATGAATATATGATAAATCCTCCCAATCATCGAGAACACACAAACACCCAAACCTTTCAAGTTCAGCCCAAAAACAGTGTTCACAAGCCCACAATTCCTTTTAACTTTGGATATTTTCTAAGTCCTTTCTTGTTCTCTCAAGGATGACACCAACTTTTCTCTTAAACCTAATTTGGATCGAAACACCCATACATAAGGAAATACATTCCTTAAAGTAATGGAAATCATATTCATTGTCAAATAGCACAATCAAATCATTTTCAAAAAGATCACATTGCCCTCTTCTCATGCATTCAACCAACTAATCTATGGAAAGCAAACCATTGTAGACTTAGCCACAATAATGCTAGACCCCCCAAATCTTATCAAAACGAAATGTTACGTCTTCCACTACTCCATGAGCAAGTAATACATCATCCTGCAAGCTCCATGACTACTTAACATGCACGCTTAGCACACCACATAAAAACTCCATAAATACATGATTTCCTTGCTAAAATAAATAAGCAATCCATGAGATTCATGCACCACAACAACATATTTAAAAATTTTGAGTAATCATTGTGATCATGCAACCACCGAAAAGATACCAATAGTACACGGATTTCCAAATCCCTCATATTAAAAGAGTAAATATGCAAATGCCTCATCACCAACATACAAGAATGCACACATTCCTTAATAATAATTATAGATATATAATTAATAGTAGTTAAAATTTTCATTGTATTAACATGTACAATAACACAAGTGAAAAACTTATCTTATGAGATAATTGACTGGCAAGTGAGAGTGGGACTTCAACTCTCCACCTAACTATAGGCTCACTACATTGTTATTCTTTCTTGTAGCCAACCACCCCCAAGCCAAATTTAGAGCATGAGGAGGTAATCTTCTCAAGAGTTCTCAACCAATCACTCACTTACAAGAGACAAATCCCATTTCTTACAAGATTCTCAATAGTTCCTAGTTGTAACACCACAGTGGCTCTCGACTAACAACAAAACAACTCAAGGGATTAAGTAGAGGACATAAAGTCTCAGTTCGGTTCCTGAGAAGGATATACATGAATAAAGAGAGGTTTATCAATTGTATTAGTTACTTTAGGAATAAAAGCGCACATATTTAATAACTCATCAGTGGTGCTAGCACCTGTGTTCTCAACTCCAAGGATACACTAGGTGTTTATAAGCCCAACTAGTACTGGGGTACTATTGTGGTAAAAACACAACCCCCCACTATTGATTTGTTCACTTCAAATAATGGGGACCTTTTCTATAAAAATTTTGGCTAAACACCTTTTAGGATTTTTATTTACTTGATTATCCTACGCTTTTGTTAATTTTTCATTTTCTTTAGATTCTTGTTTTGGTTGCTATGTTAAAATCATTTTTTTATAAGCTTCCCATTGATGCTTGTTTCATCTCATTTGGTCAACTGATTTGTAAATGGCACTCCTTTGAAATCTAATCATTTATCTAGCCGAGTTAAAATGCATAAAATGTACAATATTCCATTTTTGTAAATAAATTAGTTCAATAATGTATTTATTTTAAATACTAACCCCTAGTTAGTTATTACTAACATTTTTCATTTTTTTACTTATACAGCCAAATCATGAAGCATCGAGATTTTAATAATTTACTCTAATTCTTAAATAAATTACTAATCTCGAAAAATTAGAAATGGCTGTAGTTTATTTTTATTTTTATTTTCATTAACATGGTTGCAGTTTAAATAGGGAAATTATGCCTTCAATAATTTCATAACTTAACAACATTAAAATAAAACAAAAAAAAAATATAATATAACAAAAAATATATAAATATTAGAATCCATTATTAGAAGATCACATCGGAGTTTTTAAACATGACAAGTTTAACAAATCCTTGACAACTCCCCATTGTCGATATCCTGATTAAACAGAAGTTAAAGGGAATAAGATGTTAAACGAAAACAATATAAAGTTAAATAACAATAATAATAAAAATTACCCGATCAAAATATCGGATCGGAGCTCTCAATTGTGAACAAGTTTTATAAACCTTCATACCCCCGATTTGCCGATTGAGAAAAGGCCTCATAATAAAAAGTATGTAATTCAAGTTTAAAGCATCACTCAAAGGTCATACGTATGAGTGAATCAAGGTAGTGTAGGTTGGTTTTTTTATTATTATTTTAAAATATTTAATTTTAAATATTAAATTTTAAATTATTAATATATTAAATTAATTAAATTAAAATTTAATTATTATTTAGATTAATTAGTTTATAAATAGTTAATTATATTAATTAGTTGTTGAAGTGAGGCCTTTGTGATCCATATAAAGTTTATGAGAGATTTTTCGGCATAAATCACGTGATATTTCATTTGTCGACGCGTTTCGAACCAACTAGTGTGGTTCATCGTCAGGCAAGTTGAAGAATGAGATCTAGCTATACATGTTAAATAGTCAAAGCAGAGCATCCAATGACTAAATTCTAGACTAGGTAATGGCTATATTGATTAACGGGAAAATTTGACTGGGAAATGGCTAGTTGAACCAGATTAGAAGCATAACCTTATTAAGTTAATATTAAAATTGATAGTTAGTTATATTCTTATTAAATTAAAAGTTAAAGAGACATATGAATATAGAGTTTTAACCATATATATTAAATATATATATTATACTTTAAATTATATTTAAAAATAAATTATAAATTAAAAGTTAGTTACAAAGGTTGTTAACTAAATATATAAATATATAAATATTAGAGTGATTTAAGGGTTAGAAAGAATATTTTAGATATTTTAGATATTATTTAGCATATTATCATAGATTGATTTCAAGATTAAAATAAATAAGATTAATTTAACTTGATTATTAAATTGATAGTTAGTAATATTGTTATTAAATTAAAAGTTAAAGGGTCATATGAATATAAAAGTTTAACTATTATGTAAACTTTGAACTATAAATATATGTTAAAATAAAATTTTGGATTGCAGATTACTGTGGTGTGATTTCTGAATGGAGTTCGGATTTTCCACAGTGTTCATGTTTTGCTGTCGACGTTTCGAGTCTGCAACTAGACTCATCATCAGGACAAATTGTGCGAGGAGAAAAGAAGTAAATTGTTAGGTATAAATAAGAAAAAGGCAGGAAATGAAGACAAATGGCCGACTCTATGTTTGCTTGTTAATAATTAATTATTTATTATTGTCATTTAAATTTTTGTTTATGATTTGTTTGGTTATTAATAATTAATTATTTATTATTGTCATATAAGATTTTTGTTTATGACCTAATCACTAAATAGTTATTTATAAATTTTGTATTAATATTGGTATTTAATTGTTTTGTTTTATCATTATGAATTCATTATTAAATTTTTGCTTATGTGTTGATGTTTATGTATAGCACTTATTAATTATTTGCTTATGTTTATTAATTATTGTTTATGCTTATTTATTGTTATTAAATTAATTCTTATTAATTATTATTTTATGTTAGTATGTGATATTTATGTTATTGTTCACAATTGTTTTAAAGGAAACATATTTGCTTTATTTATTATGTCTTCTTAGAACTTAAAATTTTTAATTGTTATTAATGCCTATTAGTTGATTCTAGTTTATTAATGCTAGAATTATGTATATTCCTATTAAAAGTTAATTAATTGTTTTATGTGTTTATTTAATAATAATTCTTTAATATTTTTAGCTTTTATTTATTTACTATCAGCTTCTATACCTACGAGGTTGATATTCTAAGGGAACCTATATATTAAAAGATAGAGCTTATTTTTATGCCTCCTTGAGTTATCTACTTAGATATTATTAGAGTTTTATATTATACTTTATATGTATTATCTATTTGTAATTGGATATTTATTTTTATAGGATTTATCCTTATTTTATATTTTCATCTTTATTTATTTGCTTATATTATTTATATATAGTTATAATTATGAAGGGTTATTATCTTTTTTATTACAATCTTTTTAGATGATTAATCTTATTATTTATATTATAGAAATTAATAGGATTCTTTTTATCCTAGAAATTCATTCCAGCCTAGGTCTCTAAAGAGCAGCAAGCTTTATGGTAGTCTAGGAGGCA